>OY856411.1:1391093129-1391258129 GCA_963693085.1 Alisma plantago-aquatica | reverse complement strand
TTGCTAATGGAGCAAGAGTTGCTGCTAGTGTAGTTGGAACCTATGCGTTATCTCTGCCAAGTGGATTTGTAATACAATTAGAGAATTGTTATTATGTACCTTCCATTAATAGGAACATCATATATGTATCTTGTTTGGACAAGAATGGATTTAAATTTCTTATAAAGAATGGTTGATGTTCTATTAGTAAAAATGGGATCTTTTATGGTAGTTTTCCAATGTCTTATGGTCTATACTTATTATTTTGTAGACATGTGTATATAACATAAATAGCAAAAGACTAAAACTTGACAAATCAAACTAAACATACCTTTGGCATTTTCATCCAAGGAACATAAATAAGAAATGCATTTCTAGACTCCATAAAGATAGTCATATGGACTCTTTGATTTCAAATAAATAGAGATATGTGAATATTGTTTGTTGGAAAAGATGACAAAATCTCCTTTCAGTGGAAATAGTGAGAGAGCTAGTGATATATTAGGACTCATGCATACTGATATATGTGGCCCTTTTAAAACAAATGCTAGAAGTGGTTACCAATACTTCATTACCTTTACTTATGACTTCAGTAGGCATCATTATGTTTACTTGATGAAACATAAGTTAGAAACCCTTGAAAACTTAACAGATTTCATGAATGAAGTACAAAGCCAACTCAAAAAATGTATTATGACACTTCGTTCTGATCGAGGTGGAGAATATTTAAGCCAAGAGTTTGAGGACCTTCTGTGTGATCATATCGTACCACAATGTACATCACTTGGAATAGAGCAACATAATCATGAAACAAAAATAAGGAACCACCCATTACTTGATATGGTGTGATCAATGATGAGTTTTGTCGATTTCCCGACTTCCTTCTAGGGTATGCTCTAGAAACCACACAGTTTACACTTAACCACGTACCATTTGAATTAGTTTAAAAGACACCATATGAGATATGGTATGTGAAACATCCCGATGTGTCTTTTATGAAGATTTGGTGTGAATATCATGTCAAGAAAATGTTTCCAAAAAAGATTGGACCCAAATGAGGTAAATGTTATTTTGTTAGATATCCCAAAGAAACTATGGGATATTACTTTTACACTCCATTTGACAAAAAAAGTGTTTGTTTCTAGAACTGGTGTATTCCTTGAAAAGGAACTTATTTCCAAAGGAAATAGCGGGAGAAAAGTAGAACTCAAAAAGGTTTGAGATTAACAAGTAAACATTGAACCTGTAGAGGTACAAAAGGAACAAGGAGACTCAGAAACTGTTATGGAATCTCAATTTCCTCATGCAACATGAGAACATTGTAGATCTAGTAGGACACCTTGAGCTTTAAAGATTTGATTATCTTATGACTCAAGAAGGTGGTGAGTTGGTCATAGATGATGAGCCAAAAACCTACATAGAGGCTACTGAGGGACTTGAGTATGAGAAATGGCTTGAGGCCTTCATATCTGAGATGGAATCCATGTACACCACAAGGCATGGACCTTGGTGGATCCACCTGAAGGGGTAAAACCCATAGGATGCAAGTGGGTCTTGAAGAAGAAGAATGACATGGATGGTACTATAAAAACATGTAAGGGCGGTTTGGTTGCAAAAAGTTTCAAAGAAGTTCAGGGTATTGGTTATGATGAAACTTTTTTACCAGTTGCCATGGTTAAGTCCATCAGGATCATGCTTGACACTACAGCTTATTTGACTATGAGATTTGACAGATGGATGTTAAAACCACTTTCGTTAATGAGAATCTTGTTAAGGATGTGTACATGACACAACTTGAGGGTTTTATGAATATAATGAAGTTTGTAAGCTACAAAGGTCAATCCATGAATTGAATCAAGCATCTCACAGCTGGAATCTTTGATTTGATGAGACAGTCAAAGAGTTTGGCTCTAGTCAAAATTAAGACTAACCTTCTATGTATAAGAAGGTTAGAGGAAGCATAATTGTATTCCTCATATTATATGTAGATGGCATACTATTGGTGGGGAATGACATCCCTACTTTATAGATGGTAAAAAACTGGCTGGGAAGCACCTTCCCTATGAAGGATTTAGGTGAAGCATCCTATATTTTAGGATTCAATATCTATGGAGATAGATCTAGAAGGGTTATAGGCCTAACCTAGAGTACATACATTGACAAAGTGCTGAAGAGGTTCAACATGCATGATTCAAAGATAGGGAATTTGCTCATGTCCTATGGAACTAGCCTCTCTAAAGCCCAGTATCCCAGTTCTTGTGAAGACAAGAACGTATGAGTAATATTTCATACATGTCTGTAGTTGGATCTATCATGTATGCAATGTTATGCACTCACCCCGATGTCTCATATACCTTGAGCATGACAAGAAGATATCAATCAGATCCCAGTGAGAATCGTTGGATTGCCATAAAGAACATCCTTAAGTACTTGAAAAGAACTAAGGACCAGTTTCTTATTTATGGCAGTCAGTAAAGGTTGGGTGTTAGGGGTTACATTGATGCAAGTTTCCACACTGACAAAGATGATTATTGTTTGCAATCAGGATTTGTGTTTTTCCTCAACAATGGAGCTGTAAGCTGGAAAAGTTTCAAGTAAGAGACAATTATTGATTCTACAATAGAGGCCAAATATATTTCTACATCTAATGCATCAAAGGAAGTTGTCTAGATAAATAAATTCATTAATGAACTTGGGGTGGTTCCAAGCATTAGCAATGCAATAGAGTTGTATTGTAACAACAATGGATCTATTGCACAAGATGAGGAACCCATATCTTATAAGCATTCCAAGAACATACTATAGAGGATATGTCTCATATAAGAGATTGTACATTGAGGGATACATGAAGATTTTTATAATAGCATATGAAGGCCATGTTGCTAACCCACTTATAAAAGAACTTTCACATCACAAACATGATGGACATGTTAGATCACTTGGAATAAGATTAATGAGTGATTGAATCCAAGTGCAAATGGGAGTCTGTTGGTATGTATGCCCAGAGAGCCAATCATGTGATGACTGTAATGTAGCATAATGCAATTGAATTTATAATAATAGAAGACAATTATGTTTATTATATTTTATTCAATAATGATATAATGATGTAACATATTTATGTCTAAAGAATGATGTTACTTGATGACATATGTATTCAGGCTGAAGACATGAAAAATGAGATAATATGTATGATAAGAGTACATACATCCTTGTTATGTCCCTATTCAGATGTTACTGTGGAAGCAAAATAGACAACAATAATATACTAGACTAGAGTGTGCTGGTTATTGAAAAAATCTCATCCTTCATGATATGTGATATAAAACCAAACACATATGTACTTGTTAGAGAATAGTACACCAAATAGACCCACCTTGAGAGTGATACATGGAACCATTGAATGGTAGTCAGAATCAACTCTCAAGGTGATAGTGGTGATTGTGGTTCTTATACCTAAAATCATTACGATCATCACATGTTTTTCAATGAACTTTGACACCACCCAATGTAATATTGAATAATGGTTTCCATAAATGTGGTGCTCGGGTATGTTGTTACATATGGGAATTGACTGTGAGTGATGTATATGGGATTTGTCCCTCCTATTGGATATTTATATCCTAAACACTTGACAAGAGAGATTGAAAAATGCATAGCCATGCTCATGTGAGTCAACATGAGATATTGAGTTCACATGCATTTCAACAATATGATATAGTTCAAGAAACATGGAATGGACATTGTGTAACATAATGAATCTTAGATGTAATCTCCATGTAAAACTTTTTCCCAAGTTTCCCTCTCATTTCTATCCTTTATGTCATTTATGTTTAATTAGTGAAATTTATAGTGGTTTAGTGAACATTTATTCACTAATTGTACCAATATAAGGGTTTATGCACAAATACCTCAGTAAAAGCTGGATTACCATAATTAAGTGCTATACACCTTAATATAACTTTTTGATATGATTTGAAAACATAAAATGAGGCTAAGTTTCAAATTTGGTATGATTTGGATGTTTTTTGTGCAAGCTATGCAATTTTAGGTACATTCTGGACTTTTATGCAATTTACCCAATTGGGAGGTTTTCTTTGCAAAATATCAAATGAAATTTAATCCTTAGATATTCCCTTACCATTAACGAGATTTTAAACCATTAGAGAACCTAGTTTCACCTTAGTTTGATGGTATTTCTTTCCAAGGGCATTATAGGGATTACCCTCTTTATAAAGATGCTTATCCTTAAAAGCTATCAACCAATGAGGTTATTTCTTTCTTGAAAAACGGTGGGTATGGCCTAGAATAATCTATGGGATGTTAGAACCGACTTTTGATATGCACGAAGCCTCTATGAGCTATCCTCTTGCATGGCCATCAATCCCTAGGCTAAAGACACATGGAAAGTCCCTTAAGACTCCTCATGCCTCACCTCTTTCTATATATAGCCATGTATACCCCTTCCCAACTCACAATTCAAAAACTCTTGCTCTCCTTTTATTTCCTCTAGCTTATATAATAGTTCCTTCTATATTTGGCAACGAAGGTTCTACCCCAAGGTAATAGAGGGAGCCTACCTTGGTGAAGAAGGCTCTTAGGGCTTCCAAATTGCTCTATTAGGGTTTCTAAAGCTCCTCCTTGGTAATTTCGACCAAAACTAATAAGTTTCCTCCCTTAATTCCCTATTTTCATACTGATAGTCTTCCTTACACCTTCTTATAGGTCGGAACCATGAGCATACATGGTAAAACTCCACCTAAAACCCTAAAACATGTCATCTCCTTGCTCTTTTGCTAGGGTTTGCACCTCTAAAGTGGAGAAAGTGATCTTTGCTCAAGAAAGGAGTTTGGATTGGAGCAACCAGACCTTCTAATCTCGTAATCCTTTCTTTTTGAACCTTATTACCTTCCTATAGGCAATTTTGGTTAACACCATTCTCATATATTGCTTAGTACATGCTTAAAACTCATGCTTTTATGTTGAAAATCGACGATTTCCATCTCTTTTTACCATGCTCTTCTAAGGTTTTGATTTCTTGCTATTTTACCTTCTCTAGAAGATCTAGTTTGGTTACCTATGCAACTTCAAACCTGATCTTGGTCTAATGGTGTTTTCTCCCTCTCCCTCTCTCTTTAATTATCTCGATCGGTTTGATGATGTGGCAATTTCCTATTCGTCAGTATTGAAAAATTCATATCTTCTAAACCGCTTATCCAAATTTGACAAATAAATATGTTTTGGATTTGGAAAATTAATATATATATAATAAAAATATTTTCAAGGTCTGATTTCATGGTTTTATGAAGGATGATTTTTGTAAAACGAATTTAATGCATAAAATCCAATAAAATTACATCGTAATCATCATAACTCCAAAATTAACATAAAAATATGTTTTCTTGATCAGGAAAACCTAATAAGTTTATTGGTGATATTTTAAGAGTATAAATCCAAATTTTGCTAAAAATCTCTAAAAATAGGGTTTATATATATTAATGTGCACTATGTACTCTAATACATGTTAATACATTGAAAATAGGCAAACTGGAACTTGGACTCAATTAAAGTGGTGAAAGTTAGTAATTGATATCAGTAAGAGAGGTATGTGCATTCCTTACACCCTATGTTGGGATAATTGCAGCCCAACCCTATATTTCCCTAATGAGGCTTAAATGAACCCTAAGTATTCTATTCTTGAATCCTAATGTTGTTCATGCCTCATATTAGATTATAATTTCTTCTTGTTTGGGTCTTATACCCCACTGCCATGCTTATTGAATATTATGACTACTCTTGCCATGACTACTTTTATAGCATGTGGATTTATGTTCTATTTAATTTAAAGTAGCAGTACTTATTTACAACCACCCACAGAGGGTATGTAAATAATCACCCTGGGGAATGTCTTATTCTCCCCACAATATTGTAGGTGATTGGGAATATCTTATTCTCCCCTCACCTAAGGTTAGAGGTCCGGTAGGTGCCTCAACCCTACTTAGTTAGGTAGACATAATTATCTTACATGCAAATCCTTTTTGATATAATTGTTAATGGCAAGCTTCTTTGATATATAGCCTCATACTCTTGTTATCTTCATCTTATAATGAACCCTAGCATGTTCTTATTTACTTTACTTATCTTGATATCCTAGATTAGTTTTGTGACACATACCTTGTTTTCTTTCCCCTTTTGCTGGGTGCTTTCCCAACCACCCAGGTGCTGGTGCTGAGCAAGGAGAAGGACAAGTTTGAAGGAATTCATCTCAGGAGTAGATCTCAAGCTATCTGAAAGGATGTCTAGGTTGCTATAGCTAGATCCTTTTCTCTTATCTTTTTCTTTTGAGAACAATCATGTAATGAACAATGAAAGCCATGTAATATGCTTAGTTCTTTTATTTCCACTGATATTGACATTTTGTAATGTATCTAGTGCATGCTTATTTACTTGGAATATTATACATGCATCCCTCAATATCTTTTGTCTTTCTAAAAAGATGGATGTTTTGTACTTCCTTTAAATTTTAGTAAGGAGGTGATCTCACCTCTTTACACATTGATAGGATGATGATTCCACGCCTCAAATTCTATCTAGATGTTAGAGACAAAGGAACTATGTGATCACTGTAACACTGATCATGTATTGCATGTCAAAGTTGTTCTCCAACTTTCCAATTACTTGGGTAGCAATGATGTGTTTCTCGATACCGCTCATTACTTGTGATGTCATAAATTGGTTATGAACATTCACTTCCAACATAACTTTGGATCTATAGGGTCACACGCTTAGGATACACCTTGAATAGGAGTTTACTCATGAATAAGGTTTAACTTGATTACTCAACTATTTATGTATTCAATTCAAACAACATTGGTTGTACATTGACTAAACTATAATGTGAATGACTAGTTTAGAATGTGAATCGATCGATTTAGAAGTGAACTGCTTAGTTCACAATGTGAGTCGACTGCTTCAGAATGTGAATCCACATGTTGAGCGATTAGTATGATTAGATCAAGGATTTATGCTAATGTCATGTTGTGCATTAATCATCACATTGAAAGGCAATATGTTTGCGAGTAGGAAATATAGTGAATTGACCGATTCAAGTGTTGAATTGACTGATTCACATGTGAACTGACTGGTTCATAAGTGAACCGACCAATTTGTGATTTGCAGTAGCTAGAAATTCATGAAAATCCATCTCTTCTACTCCCAATTGATATGGAAACCTTGACCCTATCCCTCCTATAAATAGAGGGGTAGTCAAAGCTTTCAGAAGACACAACCATTGTTGACAAACATTTTCCTCTCACTGTTGTAGTAGTGTGAGAGCCCAAAGCAAGTCTTATTCATAGAAGGGAGAGACAACTAGTGAGAACAAGTCAACATTAACAAGTTGGTGTCGAAGGGACAACACCATTGCGTTGGCTCTGGTAGTGCAATGTGGAGTTCCTGGTGGTTCACGTGGACTACGTTGAGGTGTGGTGGCCATTGACACCATGCTAGGAGTAAAACAACCACTACTGTCTATGGTGCTACATCAGAAGGCCATCCGTGACAGTTTTCTTTGTGCAACTTGTGAAGTGTGCACATCATCATGAAAGAGTAGTCATTGGACTTGCTCCAAACTAGGTATACCTCTTGCTAACCCCTTTCCTAGATACATTGTTATTGACACAATGTACTGTCAAGGAATAGGGACAAAGTTTTTGTCTCCACTGCCTTCTCTATTGTCCCTATTCCCAAACATATGTCATTTTACTCATGTGTTCTCGATCTTCACAAGAACTAGGACACTAGGCTGTAGAGAGACATGGGAAAATTTCCTCTCATTGAGTCATGCATGCTAAACCTCTTTAAAACCATGTCAATCTATGTACTCTATCTTTGACCAAGAAGCCTTATAGATCTATCTCTATAGATCTTAATTACCAAGATATAGGATGCTTTGCCTAAATCCTTAATATAGAAGGTACTTCCCATCAATGTCTTTACCATTTGTAGGGTGGGGATGTCATTCCCCATCAATAGTATGTCTTCTACATACAATATGAGGAATAAAATTATACTAACATTCTTGTAAACACATGGTTCATCTTCATTTTTACTAAAGACAAACTCTTTGACCGTCTCATCAAATTGAAGATTCTGGGTCCTAGGTGTTTGCTTCAATCCATAGACTAACCTTTGTAGACTACATAATTTATTTGCATTATTTGGAATTATAAAGCCCTTGAGTTGTGTTATGTACAAATCCTTAAGAATAATTCTATTAAGGAGAGCACTTTTAACATCCATTTGCCAAATCTCACTGTCATAATAAGATACAACGATAAGCATGATCCTGATGGATTTAACCATGACAAATGGTGATAGTGTTTGATCATAGTCAACACCTTGGAATAGATGATGAAAAAATAATACTACAAAACATAAAGAAAAAAACACCTTGAACTTATTTAATACCCTTTTTAATCAATCTACCTTTATATGTTTGTACATTACCATCCATGTTGGTTTTCTTCTTGAAGACCCATTCGCACCCTATGGGTTTTATCCCTTCAGGTGGATCCATCAAGGTATATACATTTTTGGTGTATACAGAGTCCATATTAGTTCTCATGGCCTCAGACCATTTCTTAAATTCTAGTTCCTCCATAGATTCTAGGTAGGTTGTTGGGTCATCATCTATGACCAGATAATTTCGTTCTTGAGTCATAAGATATTCAATTCTTTTACACTCAAGGCACGTCATACTAGATCTATAGTTTCATGTGTCATATGAGGAACTTGAGATCATAATAGTTTGTGACTCTTCTTATTTCTTATGTAGTAGGTTCAATGTTTTCTTGTTGGCCTCAAACCTCTTTGAGCTCTACTTTTATCCCATTATTTCCTTGGGAAAAAAATCCTTCTCAAAAAATGCAACACTCCTAGCAACAAACACTTTGTTTTCACATGGAATGAAAAAGTAGTATCCCTATGTTTCCTTGGGATATCCAACAAAATAACATTTGTCTGATTTCAATCCAAGCTTTTTGGGAAACTATTTTCTCACATGAGTTTGACATCCCTAAATCTTCAGAAATAACACATCTGGACGTTTCCCATGCCATATCTTGTAAGGTGTCTTTTGAACTGATTTAGATGGCACACAATTTAGTGTAAAAGCTACATTTTCTAAATCTTATCCCTAGAAGAAGTTGAAAGATAATATAAAATCTTCAACATGGCACCATGTTCAACATGGCACCATGTTCAACATGGCACGATTCCTTCTTTCTGATGCACCATTATCTTGTGTGTTCCAGGTGGAGTTCATTGTGATACAATATTACACTCTCATAGAAAGTCGTCAAACTCTTAGTTTAAGTATTCTTCACATCGATCAGATTGAAGTGTTCTAATACTAGTAACTACCTCTAGCATTTGTTCGAAAAGGTCTGCATACATTAGTATGTACTTGTCCTAATAGATCATTCACTCTCTAATTGTCTCTAGTGAGAGGAGCTTTTGTCATTTTGACCAATGAACAAGACTCTCATGTCTCTATTGATTCAAAATCAAAAGAGTCTATATAACCATATTTTTGGAATAGAATTTTTTCCCTAGACGACAATGCCATAGGTATGTATAGTTTGAGTCATCAAGTTTCAATCTTTTAGTATTTATGTTATATATACATGTCTTTAAAACTAATCATTATAGATCATTAGACGTTAGGGCACTACCATAACAAATCTTATCTTTAGAAATAGAACATCAACCTTATTTATATGAAATTTGAATCCACTCTTGTCCAAGAAAGATACAAAAATTGTGTTTCTTTTAATGGAAGGTAAATAATGTCAATTGTCTAATTCTATTACAAGCCCAATAGACAGAGATAAATGATAGGTTCCAACTATACTGGCAACAACTCTAACTCCACGTAGTTCCACCTCACCTTTCTTTAAAGGCTTACTTCTTCTCAGATCCAACATATTAGAGTATTTGTGATATCCTCATCTTATAGAATATACCTAAGATGATGAAGTAGACATATTTATCTTAATAACATATATACCTAAAGTGGAGATATCTATTCCCCAAATCTTCTTCTTGAGTTCCACTATGTAAATATGATAATATGTTTTCCAGTGCCCAACCTAGTGATAGTGGTGACAATTCCCTTCCTTACTCACCCCTGTCTTTGCTTTAAGTGCATAAGACTTGCATTTCTAGCTAGCCTTAGAACTCTTCTAGGCCTTACCTTTACCCCTAGACTTCCCCTTCCTTATACAAATCATCATCAAAGATATAGGGTTGTCCTCCTTCATTTGTGTCTTGACGATTCTCAACATGCCAAGCAATTCATATAGTGGGTTAACAAAATTGTTCATGTTATAATTCATGACAAATTGTCTGTATGATTTAGGAAACAATTGTAGAATCACGTCAAAGTCAAACTCTTGGCCTAAAGGAAATCCCAATCTCTCTAGGTTTTTCATGTACTCAACCAACTTGAGCACAAGGGGGCCTACTACATCTCCCTTTACCATATTGCACTTAAACATTCAAGACATCATATATATCTTGACTAGCCTGATCCTAGTACTTATTATTAAGATGTTTCTCTATCTCAAGAAGGTCCATGTTTTCATGTTGTCTTTCCAAATCATAGTTCATAGAGCATAGCATCAAACATTTCATGTCTATGGCATCATCATAATGCTTCTTGTAAGCATCTTTTTCAGCCATAGGCCCATTGGGAGGAGGTTACTATGTCTCTTGTGTTTCCAAGACATAAAGCTTGCACTCATGATTAAGAATGGTTCTTAAATTCATGAACCAATTGTGGAAGTTGGTTCCTTTTAGTTATCCTTCTCAAGGGCTGACAGTAATGAGAATGTGTTACTGTTTTCCATTAATTTCTACAACATATTATTTACATATGTCAAAACACTTTTGTTTTGTATGAAAATATTGGAGATATTAATTAGGACTTTAAATATGCCACTATTTTGTTCAAATTAATGGCCCTCACTATCAATATGCAAGATTTCAATGTACAATCCTCTAGTGAGACAAGATCCAAAATTCATTGAGTTATCAACATCCATAACCAATTATTAAGGTAGGCAACATTTGCCAAACTGCGTCCAATGCAGTTCTTGGATAGATGGTATGTACAACTTATTATCATATCCCATCGGCATGCTTCTAGGAAGTTAATCCTATTAAGGTCTGACCCAAAAGAAAACATGATAGAAATGAACTCTGCTTTGGCAAACCCACATAACTACCAACAAACTTCAATGATATAGATGGCACACTGCACTTTGGTGTGCCCATGCTTGGTTGATCATGCTTATCATGTGTGTTGCTTATGGAAAGTATCTAAGACTTTATATTCATTTAGGGATTTTTTTATACATACATATACATATCCAATCACCACATATTTATAATATCTATCATATACACACTATATCCACAAAAAAACATGCAATCACAAACATATAAGAAATGGTTACATCATACTAATTCAATTCTTAGGAGCCACAAAGAACCACTATCCACCTATGTTCATACATTACATGTAGCAACATATACTGGAATAGCTTTGTCTTGGAACATGCCAGTCAGTCGATTGGAATCTTCCAATCGGTCAGTTGGACCTCCTGTCGTTTAGCTAGTCTCCATCGATTGGTTGACTGGCTCCTGGATCAAGTAATTTTCTGGACTCCTCCAGTTAGTCGCTTGGGCCTCCAAATAATCAATTGGAATCTTTGTTCGGCTGTCTCCTTCTATCATCCAGTCGATCGACTCTACTTCTAGTAAGTCAACTTGCCTAGTCAGATCATCTTCTCTTGCCGAAAATGAAAACTAATGCTAATTCCTATCTACTCATTACATCATCTAATGTGAATACCTAGAGTCATATTCAATGTAAGCATAGAGGGTTATAATTATTTACATTTGGAGAACAAATAGGAAAGATCATTATGCAAACTAACTTTATAAGGCAAAGAAATAAACCTTCCAACCACACAAGAATCCAAGAGGTATCAGTCATACATATGCATAAATATACCATCAAAACCATTTTAGGGAGACACACATGAGTTGTGTATATATCATATCATATATATAGAGGATATATGAGACATTTAATATACTATGTGGTATTTAATTGATATAAACATTAACCATTTAGTGTTCACATTGTATGCAACAAAATAAACAATAAAATGAAATCCGTTCATATCGGTTTAAATCCTGATACATTGTAGATAGACGTGGTTCTGATACCACTATTAGGAAATATGTAAGAAAAGATAGTAAAATAAAAGATTTCTATCCATATTTTCTAACCAACATATCACAACAACAATTATGTATCAAGAAAGAGGGTACATGATATATTGTATCCTGGTGAAAACTCAACGACTATCCTTGTACAATTATGTTATTGCTTCTTAAACAACACATAGAAAATGATCGACAACATCCTCATGGTGTTATACCCACGGATGACAGTTGATGGTGTCCTCCAAGCATAGAAACAAAAAGTTTTATGCCTCCACATAGTCCACACGGACCACTCAAAACTCCACTTCGCACCTCCACATCTGTTAGGAAGTTTTTATCCTTCCTTTTGTCAATGTGCTAGTGTCAACTTCCTTACCCATTGTTGTCTCTCTCTTTCTTGGGTAAGATTTCTCAGACTCTCAGTTACCATAATTGTGAGAATATTGAGATACTTGGTCACCCCTCCTTATATAAGAGTGTACGTAATAGGGTTTCCAAATCCTAGGGATATGAAAGGTTAAATGTCATGGTTTGATGACTGCTATATGTGACCAATCGGTCGAATGGACCATGCAGTCGATCGATTGACATGTGGTCAGTGGTGCAATAAAATTGGCTTTTAATGATTAAGGTACATGTAAGATCATCAAATTGGTCAATTTGGATGTCTATAAATATTAGAATTATATTAATAAAATTCCCTAATTCTATTTGATACAATAATAATACTATCCACTTTGTGGCATGGGTTCAACCCATGGCCCAAGTGAGGCCCATGAGACTATTTGCTTTGCAAATAGGTCCTTGTGGCACAAGTTTAAGAAATAAGAGGATTCATGCAATAGATCAATAATTATAGCTTTATGAGTTGTTAGAAAATTGAAATAAAAGATAATACACAATTTTACAGAATATTCTAGAAGAATTTGTGATTTAAATTATTAAGGAAGTAATTATCTAACCCATACTTGCAATACAAGTTGTGGGCATCAATATATAACTGATTTGATTTTTTGGAACTCTTGAAGGTAATAAGAAAACTAGGATAATTCTAGAATTTGAGACGAAAGTGACTTTCCATGCAATGATGGCATGCATTTAAGAAATACATTATAGAGAGAAATATAGAATAATCTAGAATTTCAACTAAAAGACTTTCCCAGTAGTCTAATGTTTTAATTATCCAGCATACACTTTCCTTAATGGCTTTTGATTCTCTAAATAAGTATTATCCTATTGAGGAGAAACTTAGTCAAATATGATATTCCATAATATGAAATAAGTGATCAATTTTTGGAAAGCCATAGATGTTAATTACCATAAGTGGGCTATCAAATTATGAGGCTAAGTCACATGGATAAAGAACACTTTCCCATGAGACCATCACCTACCATGCACCCAAAAAGGGAACAAACCCAGACCCATCACTCCTCTCTATCTCTCATCATCATCATCCTCCTAACCCTAAAGTTGTGCTTGAGGCCTATATAAGAAGCCACATGAACCCATGATTGAAGGGGGGGGTGGACATGGTTCCTAACCTGCATCGTTCAAGGAAATCCCTAGAGGTAGTCCCCAAATGATACCAAACTCTTGTTATTCTTCAATTTTAGTGTTAGACCTATAACACGGGTATGAGCAGACATCAATGCTCTTATTCCTAGCTCAGCATAATAGCACACTCCTATCCAGCTTCCACATGCAATATAATGACCTAAGCAAGATCCGAACATCTCCAACGATATGTAAATACTCCTCCTTCACCTCTTCTACACAACACCACAATCTTCTAGAGGAAGGAGGTCTGAGAGGTGGAACTAGAGAGGGTCTCTATATCAACTCTATAGTAGATCTAAAGATAGAGTATGTGTTTACATGGCATTGAAGGTGGTAGGCAGAGCTAGAGTGGTGGAGACACGAGATGGTGAGAGGCTGAACACTGTCCATGATGTTTGTGTAGGGCATCTCTAACTGATACTCTACCTTCTAGACTCTGGAAGAATATGAGTTAACCAGGTTGTATCAGTAGAGGAGGTCTACGTGGAGCCTTCAGATGCGTGAGGGGGAAATTGGGGTGACTGGAGTATCACCCATGACCCACCATGCATCGATGCCCTATGTTTCCATTTCCGTTTACAAAGATGACATAAGGAGAACTGGCATCTTGTGAATGAATGAGGCTTCTCAGTCCAGCCAGACCCGTCCCAATGTAGGCCTTCCTTTCTAGATGGGATGCACATTGGCAGATCTAAGGCCCACTTTCAGGCCTAAGGTATTTTGATTTCTATTGGTAGATCTTAGGAATGGTCTTATTTTTAAAATACATATAAAATGCTAGGATGATCATATTTATACACAATTGTATATTAGTTTTGTAAGGAAAATGAGAGGAATACTTTTATGATGGTTTCAAGATGTAAAGTCCTAGTTTGAAATTACATTTGATATATGATTAGAATCAATGAATACATGAACACATACATTTGATGATGGTAATGATGATAACTTATTCAATTAGTGAAATATGTTTTGGTATGATAATAAGAGAATAATATGAATACTTTAATGGTTAGGATTACTTTTGGTACATGATAAGGGTTTCCAGATCATTAATTTTAGATATGTAGTATAAAATTTGAAAACCCTAGTTTTAATTAAGTGAATATTAATCATGATATATATACTTAATTTGAGATGTAATACAAATATGATAAGGATGACTATTTTAGTTCTTAGTTGAGTTGAAATGTTAATGATGATATTCTATGGTTTCTAAACTCATTAAATCATGAAAATGGTAATTAGGTTGTCAAGACCAAACCTTAGTATCAATCCTAGAACCAAAGTATGGATTCAACCCCGTTAGTATCACATAAACATTTGTGACACTTTAGGTTATACATGCATGCAAATTGAATATTGATTGCTTGGATCCATCTTTGCCTGCTTGATTGGTTGATATGCTTAAAGCACTTGAAGTATGATTGTATGGTCTACATGGTTCTACATTGAGGTACACTGTTACACTTATGAGTGCTCACATTACCGACTGACGCTGTTTGCCGATGATTTATGGAGGATTGGTAAAATAACTGTTGGATGTTTTGTTACATTATGTTCAACTATAATGCCACTATGAGAATCACATAAAGTAAGATATCATATTTAAACCCTAGGATGAAACGTATCAAGGGGTGATGGACATGGAGCCTGGAAAGGACAATGATTACTCCCAATATAGCATATCAAATACGAGTTATTATATGTCATGAAAATGCCAATTCTTATTTGAAGTAAATGATTGATTATATGTTGTTATATTACTTGCACACTTTATATGCACCCCACATACACAATATAGCAGTATATGAAGATATCAGGACAAGAAGAATCAAACAAAATCAAAACATTAAAGCTAAGTAATGAAGGAATAATTAGATGCTTCTTCTCATATGTAATAGTTTCTCATGTAAAGTCCATGAAAATCCTTAGAGGAGCATTATTTTACATCTTGTAAACAATATTTGCAAATAATGGAAATTATTTGCTATTGTTTGTTATCTTCTAAATCTTGATCCTTGGGAATTTAGGTAATGGCTCTCGACTTTAAGATCCTTCCTTAGTTGAGGGACACTAAGAAGTGAGGTCATTACATTTAGTATCAGAACCCCATGTTTTTCAAATAATATTTAATAGTTGACAATTTCAAGTAATCTTTAGAAATATAAGGAAAATTATTAGGGCATAGCCTGAAGTAACAATGTCTAGAAAGGATCATGGCTCTGAGGACTGGCAATATTTTCCTTCGCACCATTAAGTTGGTATATAAGGATTGCCTTAGCCAATTTGATACATGCCTGATCAGAACCTAGGGTTTGCCTGAAGTAATGTTTCCTCTAAGTATTCTAATCTCTAATTTCATCCACTTATCATCCTCTTGCTTAATAAACCCTAAAAAGATACTCCCCTCCTTATCCCAAGTTAGATTTTTTGAGAACAAGTAGGATTTAGGCATCCTCTGCCAATTAATGAACACATAATGTGGAAATAATGATAAAGTAAAGAAAAATAGCTTTATGGGGTTTTCCTTGAAAGGGTACACCCTAGATGGAGCTAGGGTTGGTTTAGGATAACCCTTAGTGGACCGAGGGAATTATAAAGCCCTAAGGTGCACGGGTAGTTTATAACTTGAACTGAAAACCCTAATCCTTGGAAATGGGAGTAGTGTGGGTGAAATAGTAACCCTACCCATAAGAACCCTAATTAGGGTATAAAGGAATAAAAAATGCAAACGAGTTTTCATGAACTAGTCTCCCATGCCTGTTTATGGAGAATTCATGCATGATGCATGTGAAGGGTTCTGAATATACATGTGAAACATAGGAAATAAATGGTTACATGAAAATGAAAACTTGAATAAAGACCCTCAACTTACATTTAGGGATGGTGTAACAACCTAGGGTGGGTCATCCCATGAATGCGAAAGGACCTACAAGGAGGAATAACCCTAAACCTGTGGGTTTAGGTTGTGGTTGGAAAGCCTGACCTCCTCCTCTAAGCCAGGAAGGTACCCTAGGTTAGGACCTTCCCTAGAAGGCTGAGGTGAACAATCAACTAAAGGATGGAGGTAACCTTAAATGTCATCTAAAACTTGAAAAATTAAGTATACAAAGTGTGAAAGCACATATATTAAGTATAATTATTGAACCCAAGTATGCCATATTTGAGGGGAACTATGACCAAGCCCCGTATAGGGAAGTTCACAAAGAGATCAAGCCCTAGATAGGGATGGAAAACATGGCACTAAGCCACAGATAGGGAAGGTTCTCCAAGTCCACTATGTAGATGACTATGACCAAGCCCCAATACATAAAGATCAAAAAGAGGTCAAACCCCAAATAGGGAAGACCAACATGGCACCAAGACCTAGATATGGAAGGTTTCCCAAGTCCACAATGTAGAAGACTATCACCAAGCCCCAAGAGAGGAAAGTTACAAAGAGGTCAAGCCCCAGAAGGGAAGACTGACATGGAACCAAGCCCCATATAGGGAAGGTGGCCCAAGTCCACTCTAGGGACATAAAGTGAAAATGTGTACCCCAAGACATTGATGAAATCCGAGTTAGAGAATTACATAAGAAAATAAAATGCTCAAAAATTATAAAGATTGTGATAACTCAATAAACCCTGGATAGGGTAGAGACCTAAGTCAACCCTAAGGTCAAGTAGGAGGATAAAGGTACATATGACTGACGGGGTTAGGAAGTGATCATGCCCTAAGTGCATAAGACCATGGGGCCAGGAGATGGCCATCCATGTTTTCCCAAGGCCCATGGAATTAAGAGATTGTCCACCTTCATGAGTTCATGAGGCCCAAGGGACAAATTTGAGAGGCAATCCATAAGTGCATAAGGCCTACAAGGTCAAGAGGAGATCACTCCGAACATACCTTTACACCTAGGGACCTTGAGGGAATGATTAAGGCTAAAGATACATGAGATATAAATGTGAAGAATACAAGAAGTCATGTAATGATGTTTGGAATAAAATCTTAAAGGGAGTTGTGCATGAACTCGAGAAATATGAGAAGATCACTTTCCATGTAAGGGCATGAAAGTTTAGTAAATTGTATAATTAAAAAGTATTCATGGTTTGGAATTATTGTTGAGTATAATTCAACCAAAATGGGAAACTAGGAGATAATGTGTAGTTGTACCATCTTTACTCCTGGAATGGGATGAACTTTGTATTTGGGCTACAACCAAACACATATTTCATCTCATTATTAGTGAGAGAAATTAGATAGACACATGTTATGATTAAAAGTTGACATATGAGAATGAATATCCTAAGTTGAGTTTATATGGCTTAATGTAGGTTTTTGAGGTGTTACCTCACCCTTATATGAAAACAAATGGATAATAATTTGAAAACCTTGATGAAAAAAGGGTAATCACCAAGTCAAATTATAGCCACAAGTGAAATGTAATTCCCACGTGATAATATGGAATACCCTAGAATAAAATTTGGGTACCAACCTCAATGATGTGAGGAATATGCATATTAATAAACTCATTAAAGATGATCAATATAATACATCCAAGAAGTGTTGCTAACCATAAGGTCTGGATCTAAGTCGAGTTACATTTACCTTAATATTATTAGGCTTGAATTTGGGGACAAAATTCATTTTTAAGGAAGGGTGTATGTAAGATCCTCAAATTTTGTAAATTTTGAACTCTATGAATATAAGGCTTGATTTGATAAGAAAATTCCCTAATTGTAATTGATAAAATAATAATACTATCCACTTTGTCGCATTGGTTCAACCCATGACCCAAGTGAGGCCCATGAGACTATTTGCCTTGCAAATAGCTCCTTGTGGAACAAGTTTAAGAAATAAGAAAATTTGTGCATAAATCAATAACAATGGATTTATGAGTTGTTAGATATTGAAATATAAGATAACAAGAAATCTTCTAAAATATTCCAAGATAATTTGTGATATAGATAATTAAGGAAGTAATTATCTAACCCAGACTTGCAATACAAGTTGTGGGCATTAAATAAAGATAATTCAAACTATTTTTTTGGAACACTTGAAGATACCCAAGAAACTAGGATAATTATATAATTTGATATGAAAGTGACTTTCCATGCAATGGTGACAGTGTATTTAAGAAATACATTAGAGTGAGAAATATAGAACAATATAGAATTTCAAGTAATAAAGACTTCCTAGTAGTACATTGTTTTAATTATCCAATATATACTCACTGTAATGGCATTTTGTTTCTAGTCAATCCCAGATTCCATAATACAAAACAAGTGAATAATTTTTGGAAAGCCATTTATGTTAATTACCATAAGTGGTATGTCAAATTATGAGACTAAGTCACATGGATGGAAAATGCTTATTTTACATGATCAAACCACTTTCCCATGATACCATCACCTACTATCTGCCCCAAAAGGGAGAAAACACATACCCAACACTCATCTCTATCTCTCTTCATAATAAATCCTCCTAACCCTAGAGTTATGCTTGGAGCCTATATAAGAAACCACAAGAACCCAAGAGTGAATGGAGGGGTGGGGGAAAATGGTTCCTAGCCTACATTGTTCAAGGAGATCCGTAGAGGTAGTCCCCAGACAATACCAAACCCTCCCCATTCACCACTTTTAGTGTTAGATGTGTAGCACATCGATGAGAAGACAACACCACTCTTATTCCTATTCAAACATCATTGTGCACTCCTCTCCAACTTTCATATGCATCACTGCCTCCTAGTAAGCAAGATATGATCACCATCAACAATATACAAAGCCTCCTCTTTCACCCCTTCGACACAACATTGTAGTCTTCTAGAGGAAGGAGGTCCGAGATGGGGAGCCAGAGAGGGAAACTATATTACCTCTACAGTAGATTTGGAGATCAAGTCTATGTCGCCATGGCGATAAAGGTAGTAGGCAGAGACAGGGTGGTGGAGACACAAGATGACCAGAGGCTGAACACCCTCCATGATGCTCGTATAGAGCCTCTCTACTGGTGCTCTCCCTTGTAAACTCTAGAAGATGATAAGTTAGCCATGTCGTGTTAGTAGAAAATGTCTAGGTGAAGCCTTTAGAGGCGTCAAGGGGAAATCAGGATGGCTGGAGTATCACCTGTCACCCACCATGAGGCAGTGTCATGTGTTGCCATTGCTACTTGCAAAGACGATATAAGGAGAACTAGAATCTCAAAAATGCACGAGGGTTCTCAATCCACCTGCACCTGTCCCAATGTAGGTTTTCCTTTCCAGATGAGAAATATAGTGGCAATTCTAAGGCCCACATTCAGGCATAAGGTGTTTTGATTTCTGCTATTAAATCTTAGGAATGGTCTTATTTTATAAAATGCCTAGCAAATTCTTGGATGATCATATTTATACACTATTATATATCAATTTTATAAGGAAAAAAAGAGGAACACTTTTATGGTAGTTTCAAGATGTAAATCTAATCCTAGTTTGAAAATTACATTTGATCCATGTTTAGCATTAATGAATGCATGAACACCTAGATTTAATGAAGGTGATGAAGATAACTTTTTCAAATAGTGAAATGTATTTTGGTATGATAACACAAGGATACTATGAATAATTTAATGGCTAGGGTTACTGGTGGTACATAATATGGTTATCCAAATCATAAAGTCTAGATATTTTGTATAAGACATGGAAAGCCTAGTTTTGATTAAGTGAGTATTAATCATGATACATATCCTTCATTGAGATGCAATATGAATCTGATGAATAAGGATGAAAATATAAGTTCTTAATTGAATTAAAAGTTTAGTGATGATCTTCTACAATTTCTAAACTTACTAAATCATGAAAATGATAATTAGGGTGTCGAGACTAAACCCTAGTATCAATCTTAGAACCAAAGCACAGATTCAACCTTGTCTGTATCACATAAACATTAGCGGCACTTTAGGATATACATACATGCATATTAAATATTGATTGCTTGGATCCAATTTTGCTTGGTTGATTGGATGATATGCTCAAAGTACTTGAAGTATGATTTCATGGTCTTCATGGTTCTACATTGAGGTAAGTGGTTACACTTATGAATACTCACATTATCGACTACCAATGCTTGCTAAGGATTTCTCAAGCATTGGTGAAATTAAGTGTTGGATGTTTATTTGCTTTTTTGTTTGACTATATTGCCATTATGAGTATCACATAAAGTAAGATATCATATTTGAACCCTAGGATGACATGTATCAAAGGGTGATACCCATGGCCTGGAAGGGATAATGATTACACCAAGATAGCTTATCAAGTATGGGTTAGAATATGTAATGAAAATGGAAATTCTTATTTGTAAATAATTGATTGATTATATGTTATTATATTACGTGCACACTTTCTATGAACCCCACATACATAGTATAGAAATATAATCATCCTTGTTTTGATTGTCAGCATTTTAGGCAAATGCCATATATGAAGAAATTAGGATCAAATGAAATCAACTAAAGACATTAAAGCTATGTAATGGAGGAATAGTTGGATTCTTCTTTTCATATGAATTAGTTTTTCATGTAAAGTCCATGTAACTCCTTAGAGGAGTATTATGATCCATCTTGTAAAAAATATTTGAAATTAATAGAAATTATTTGCTATTATTTACTATTTTCTAAATCTAGATCCTTCAGAAATTAGGTAATGCCTCACGACTTTAAGGTCCTTCCTTAGTTGACACTAAAAAGTTAGGTCGTTATAGTACATCATTACACATATCATTAATCGTTTGACCCAACCCAACTGGTCATTTCACATCTAATCGATCGATTTGACATTACAATCGATCGACTAAGAATTTTGACCATCCGTAGGGAACATTGTTTGTTTGATCAGTTGGACACTCCAACCAATCGACTAGATAATTCCATCCTTTAGTGTCAAAAGAAGTTCAGTTGGTTGACTAGACACTCTATAGTGGATCAACTATTGCACCATTCAGTCAATTGTACACTGCAGTCGGTCGACAACTAGTGTTGTTTATATTGATTATCTAAACTCTTTAAATAACCAAGATAAATATTATCCATGCCTAAACTCCAATTTCAAGTGCATCCTATGCATAATATTCTATAGGTCCCAAATTACATTGGTAGTGAAGTCCATAGCCATTGAGATAACAAAATCAATGAGCATATCTAGCAACACATCATTTCTACCCAAGTAATTAGATAACTAGTTATCAACTTCAACCTACATTTATGATCAATTTTACTATGATTGTATATTTCCTTTGTCTTAGATATCCAAATTGCATGTGAGGTATGGAATCATTACCCTCTTAGTACTCATTCTATGTTTCTTGAACTAGAGAAGGATGTTGAGATGCATGTGAGCTCAAATTCACATGTTGACTCACATGAGTATGACCATACATTTTTTAGTATTGTTTATCTAGGGGACAAGATATCAACTTTGAAATGAGGGACAAATCCCATCTACATATCTTACAATCAATACCCATGTATCATGACATACTTAAGAACCACCTTAATAGAAATACTTATTCAAGGTCACTTTCAATGATGTCAAAGTTCATCGAATGACATGTGATGAGTGTTGAGACTTCAGATCTAAGAACCACAATCACCACTATCACTTTGAGAGTTGATTCTGACTACCATTTAATGGTTTCCATGCATCACTAGAAAGGTGGGTCTATCCCATACACTATTCTCTAAAAAGTACCTATGTGCTTGACTTGATACCCAATATCATGACTAATAAGACTCGGTCATCATTCAAAATACATTCTATTCTTGTGTGTTATTGTCATCTATTTTGCTTCCATAATAATTTTTGACTAGGTACACAATAAGAATGTATGTAATCTTATCATACATATGATCTCATTGTTTAGGTCCTTAACCTACAAACTTATGCCATCAAGTAACAACATTCTTTATACATCTATCATGTTGTATCATTATCTCATAGCTAAACAGACATTATAGATAAAATTTCCTTTATATCATCAAATCAAGTGCATGATGCCACATTACAATCATCATGCAACTGGATCTCTAGGTGTACATACCAACAAACATATCATGTCACCAATGATGACTCTGGGAGAAAACTACTCCCTCATGTATTCTCATAGAATTGAACTAACATGTGGCTTTAGGCCTACCACACTATCCTCTAGATGCACAACTACATGCTCTAAGCCCTCTAGAGAGATCTTACCATACTGCTTTGACACCTAGAAGACGACCATCCTTTCTATCCATGATGTTGTGGTTGCAAATGCTATTTTTAAGAATATCAAGAAATTGAATTATATAACTATGGACAAAATTTCTTGATACTCCCCATTTGACTGTATTTGATAACTGTAATAGTTAGATTTACAACACTCTCCTATATGCCTTCTATCAGATTCATTGCAAATTGTTCCTCCCTTTTGTGTGGTATTGTGAGTGTAACTGAACCAATGGACCTATCAAGTGGGGGCCACTTGTGTGGAGCTCATAATCTTTTCAATAAGAAATCTATCTAGGTAATACTTGGTTTAGAATTTCTTCAATAAATTAGCACAAGTGAGTTCCTCATCTAATCTCCTAGGTTTCACACCGTTATCAAAGTTTTACGTAACTTTTTACTACATGATTCACTTTCTTATCCTTTGAAAATTCAATAAAATAGAGTATCTTTTCCGCTTCCCAAATCCAGATATGTTCCATCCTAGGGTAAGTAATACATAATAATATTTTGACTCCTATTCTTTTAACATATCTTAAGACCTCATACTCTTGCCAACATCACTAGATTAATCTTTGCTACAATTTTACTTCTTCCTAGTATGGATTTATTTAGTCATGAATACTGGTGTTACTTCCTAGTGGTTTTCAGACTCTCCATCCATGGATATATCATCATCACTAGTACGATAAGTCTCTGGTATTCCCTTACATTTTTCTTCCTTTTCAACGTCAATAATATTGGTTATTCCTAAGGTAACAAATAGTTTGAAAATATAATCAAAACGTTCTTTCCTTAATGGTCTTCTAACAAACCAAACTTAAACCTAATGCTCTAACACAAACAAATGGAAACTTACTATGAGATTCTGATTAACTATGAGACTAAATTAAGCATATGTAGTACTTATACCAACCTTAAAAATGGAAATAACATACACATTTTCCTATTGTACATAAATTGAAATCAGATATATGGCATTCAACTTTAACACAAAATCAAACTTTACTTAGTTACAAAGTTTAATTGTACAAAATCCTTATCGAAGGACCAAAGTCTGAGAAAGTATTTCATCATTGATCATATCAAAGTATCTTAATACTTTAACCAAGGAAGTTGTGTACTACATACATGATTTTCTTGAACACTTCAAGAGACTTATACTTGTATTTCATTAAATACAAATTATCATCTTAACTGAAATTTTCAGTAAGTATGATGAGGCACTAGTAATTATCCATAACATTTATTCTAAAAGATCTACACACATCAGTATGTACAAGCCCTAATATAATGCTTGCTCTCCTACTACATCTAGTGGAAGTGCTTTTGTCATGTTGCCCAATAAATAAGACATGCATGTCTCTAATGGTTCAATAACCAAAGAGTCTAGATGAACATCATCATGGATTCTAGAAATGCATTTCTCATTTATGTGCTCTAGATGACAATGCTATAGATATTGATTGTTTGAGTTATCAAATTTTAATATTTTGGTATTTACATTATATACATTTATCTTTAGATCCAACAAATAAAGAACATACAATATTTGGAGCATTTCCGTACAAGATCACATCTTTGAATATTAACATCAACTATTCTTTATTCATAATCATCCTTGTAAATACAAGATGCAAAAAGTAAAATGTTTCTATTACCAATGTTAAATGAAATAGCAGTTCATTAACTCTATTACATGCCCTGTGGGATGACATAAAATATAAGTTCTGACTGTAGTGATCGGAACTCTTGCTCTGTTTGACACAAACAGTTTGGGCCGTAAAGGGCGTACTTCTTTTCAGATCCTTTACATTCAAACATATGTGAGATCTACATCTGATATCATACACCCAAGGATGAAGAAGTATTTAAAGTTATATCATTATGTATATACCTAAAGTGGAGATCTCTATCCCCTCCTTATTCTTTACTTCCTCTTCCATTATCTAGGATGGTGACGGTGGTGACAATTCTCTTCCTTGTTCAGTCCTCCCTTTTCCTTGAGTATTGAAGACTTGGGCTTCTGGACAACTTTAGAACTCTTCTTAGCTTTGCCTTTTCCCTTAGACTCCCCCTTTGGTTTGATGATCATCATCACAGTCTTGGGTTTGTCTTTCTTTATTTGTTCCTCAACTATTCTCAACATGCCAAGTAATTCTATCAATGGCTTGTCGAATTCATTCATGTTGTAGTTCATGACAAAATGACTGTATGATTCTGACAGAGACTGTAGAATCACCTCAGTGGCCAACTCTTAATCCAAGGGAAATCCTAGTCTATAGAGGTTCTCTTCATACTCAATGAGCTTGAGCACATGAGAACTTGCTGGATCTCCTTATGCCATGTTACACTGAACAACACTTTAGAGACATCATATCTCTCCTATCTTGCTTGATCTGAGAACATGTTCTTAAGATGTGATACCATCTCATTAACATCCATGTTATCATGTTGTCTCTACAACTCATAGTTCATGGAGCAAAGCATTAGAAATTTAACATCAACAAAATCTTCAATGTGCTTCTTTTAAGAATCTCTATTAGACTTAGGTGCATTGGGAAGAGGTTCATCTAGCTCTGGTGTCTCTAGGACATAGAGCTTGCACTCCCATGTGAGAACAATTTGCAACATCATGAATCAGTTGCAGAATTTATTCCCATTTTACTTGTCCTTCTCAAGGACTGATGTAGAGAAAAGTTGTTGTGTGTTGCCATTTTATTCTACAAGAGATTTTTGCAATTTTATCATTTTTTTTTCTAATTTGATTTGATTTAAATAAAATTTGAATATATTTTAATTAGGCCTTAAATTAACCATCACTCTCATTATTTTCTTCAAATTGATAACCCTCAATGGTCAATTCAGAATATTGCAGTGCACAAACTTCTAATGAGCCAAGATACAAAACAATTGAGTTATTACCCGACCAATGTCAATGTCTATAATCAATCATTAGGGTAAGAAACTTTTGCCAATTACATCTTATGCAATTCTTAGATAGATGATATGCACAACTCTTTGCCATAGTCATCTACATGCTTCTAGGTGCTTAATCTCATTAAGGGCACCCATTTAAGCCTGACCCAAGATCCAACACGATAGAAATGCACCCCGTTTCATAGGTCCACATAACTACCATCACACTTCCACGAGATGGATAGCACACCACGCTTGGCATGCCCACACATTATTGATCAAGATTATTATATGTGTTGCTAATGGAAAGCAACTTAGACTAAATATATTTGATTGAGGGATTATATATATATATATATACATATCCAATCACCACATACTAACAATATGTGTCATATACATACTATGTTCTACAAATGAAAGCATGTAATTAAAATGTAAGTGATGGTTATGGCCATACTATTGTAATTCCTTGGAGCCAAAATGAATTACTGCCACCTAGGTCTACATGTCATGTATGAACCTATTGCTATTGTAGATATGTGCTTGAACCAATTTGGGTTGAATGGTTCTACCCGTAAACCGATCGAATTGCCTCTTGGTCAGTCAGTTGGTTTGTCTGATTGGTTGGTTGGTTTCCAGGCCAACATCTTATGGACATTTCCAATTGATCGGTTGGGCCACCAGCTGAGTAGTTCAGCTCTTGTGTCAATCCTCCTCGGCCCTCTATTCGGTTGGATTGTCTTCAAGATGATCAGTTTGTCTACAAATGAGCGCCAATTTCATCATAATAAGAAATTAAACTATCCTAATGCTATTGAAATTATTATATGGTAACTGAGAAACCTCAAGTTACATTTGAGGGGAGCATAGGAAGGAAATAATTATATTTTTACATGTTGGAAAAAGAAGGTAGAGGCTCAATATGAAAATTAAGATATGAACAAGATTAAACAAACCATACAACCACACACAAATATTTAGGTTATTGGCCATAACCATGCTACACATCCACCATCAAAATCAATTTTAGGGTGACGCATGTAAATTGCATATATATCATATCATATCATATATATATTAGTTTGGGATATTATATGGTATTTAATCAGATATGCACATTAATCACTTTAAATATTTGTATCGTATGTAAAAAATAAAAGGCAAAAACCAAAATACGATCATATCTATTAAATCCCAAAACATAGTATATTGACAAGGCTCTAATACAACTGTTGGAAAACATGACATCAAGATAGGCAACAGAAACACAAATTTATCTCCCGTATTCCCCCTTAATAGATGATCACATCAACAACTATGTAATGAGAAGGATGTTTTATGAGGTCATACCTGGTTCTGGAGCAAGTCCAATGACAATTCCCACATTGCAGTACACACCTTTCTTCAAGATGAACTCACACGATGTCATCAATAGCTCCTAGTTGATCACCATAGATAGTGGTTGACCTTGTCCTCCTAGTGAGAAAGACTCCTCGCCTCTATGGTAGTCCACACAGACCATCGAGAACTCTCGTTGTTCTAGAAGAACTAATAAGAAGGAGTTTTCCCATCTTGTAGGTTCACTAGCACCAACTTGATCTCCCGTAACTATTCTCCCTTGCTATCCCTACCTTTATTGGGTAGGACTTTCTCGGGTTCTTTTGGTTACCAAAAATAGAGAAGACAAACAATTTTCATAGGCAATTGAGTTGTGTATGTGAAGACCCCAATACCCCTCTATTTAGAGGAGGGTTAGGGTCAGGGTTCCCAGTCTACGCGGGAGTGGAAGGGACTGAAATGTCATAAATATTCACATCCTGTGAGTGGCAAAACAATTGGTTCATAGGAGAAACAATCAATTGGAATGTGAACTGATTAGTTCAACTGTTGAACTGGTCATTTCATCATGTTTCCCAATGGAAATCGTATTGACAATTTATATATGATTTAATTCACATCATGATGTCAACATTAATCCTTGAATCAATTAAATTGATCCACTAACCGCTTGGTTCACAACCTGAGCCGGTCGGTCGTGGACCTGAGCTGATCGGTTCACTTCCTAAACCAAAGTTGGTTCATGGTACACTATTGCCAAAGTTGGTTCACTTGACCTGACACACTCAAATGACCGGTTCAACACTTGAACTGATTAGTTCAAAATTTAGTTAGTCAATATTCAACCAATGTTTCTTATATTGAATACCTAACTCCTTAGTAATCAAATTTAAACCATATTCAAGAATGGACTCCTATTCCAAGTGTATCCTATGTGTGTGACCCTATAGGTTCCAAGTTACATTAGCAATGAATGTTCATAGCTGGTTTATGACATCACAAGCAACGAGTGGTATCTAGCAACACATCATTGCCCCCAAGTAATTACGAAAGTTTGAGAACAACTTTAACCTACAATTTGTCATTGGTGTTACAATGATTGTATAATTCCTTTTTCTCTAATATCCAGATTGAACTTGAGGTATGGAATCATCATCCTCTCAATGTTCAATCCATTTTCCTTGAACTAGAGCAGATTGTTTGAGATATATGTGACCTCAATATCATATATTGATTCACGTGCATGCACATGGTTTTCTCAGTCTTGCTTATCAAATGGCTTGGATATCAAACTCATGTAGGAGAGACAAATCCCATATGCACCACTCACACTCATACCGATGTGTCACAATGTACCCAAGCACCACCTTTATGGTAATTCTTATTCAAGGTCACAGTGGATGATGTTAAAGTACATTGAAAAACATGTGATGAGTGTATTTTTTTAGGTCTAAGAACCACAATCACCACCTTAACTATGAGAGATGATTATGAACATTAATTATGGTTTCCACGTGGCATTCTCAAGGTGAATCTGTCTGATACACTATTATCCAACAAGTATCTATGTGTTTGGTTTGATACCACATATCATGGCTGATGATATTTTATCATCAACCAAACGCATACTGTAGTATTATGTGTCATTGCTATTTATCAACCTTCCACAATAACATCTGACTAGGGACATAACAAGAATTTACATTCTCTTAACATCCACCCGATCTCATTGTTCAGGTCATCAACCCGAAGACATATGTCATTGAGTAATGTCATTCTTTAGACATTCATTATGTTTCATCATTATCTCATAATTGATTGAAACAGAACAAATTGGAAGATTACCTTTATTATTAATCGTTTACAAGATATTCCATTGCAATCATCATATGATTGGCTCTCCTGGCATACTTACCAACATGATCACCATAACTGCATTTACACATGTAGTGCCAACATGCCATGTTTGTGTCAGTATTTGTGGGGAGTTAATGAATGAAACTGCTATCACTAAGAAAGCCTTAATTGGCCACTCTTAGCCATTGTATATAAATTCTCAATCCTTATGCAATTTTCATTATGTAGTACTACATTGATAATTTATGCGTCATTTATATTTCATCTAGATATTCATTTATTAATTTTTTTCTAGTAAACATATTGAAAATATATCATAGAAGAGTTGCAGTGATGCTATATTGGGAACAAGGACACAAACATGTTACATAGATGAGATTGGAAATAGATGGACTTCTTTGGCTTGAATTCGTAGTTGATGCAAATAAAAATCTTTTCAATAGAGTACCCCTTCAATCTAGATCATTGCCCATTCTAGAGGTACCCTAGTGACCATATATAAAGTGGAACAACAAAACCCAAGATAGTTGCATTACACCTTCCTCAATTTGTAGCCCATCACTAAAATAAGCATACCCAATATATTAAAAAAACAAGTTTAGGAGGAAATCCCACCACTAGATAGGATTTGAGGGAAACCCAAATCCTAGCATCCTCCCTAACTAGAGAGTCCCTCATCTGGATGGAGCAAATGGCCACTGAGCCCAATCAAAAGAGTGATAGCCTACTCGAAAAAGCAAATAAACAAACAACTAGAAGTAGTAAATGAGAAAGAAGAGAAAGAGGGTAAAATCCTTAAATATACTTCAACCAAATTTGGGCATGTTGTAGTTACCAAATACACATGGAGAAAATCCTCGTTACCTCAGAACCTCCAACAACAACCTTTCGATTCAACACCAAGGATAGGCTCCACCAGATTCATAGACTTAGAAGCATGAGTAGCAAACTAGAAGGGTGAAAATCACCTACATCTAAGAACGAACGCTCCATTGAGGTTGTAGACCACAAACTTCTCCATGCATCAAGAAGGGGTTAGAGGGACAATCCTATGGGTTAGGCAAGGTATGTTGGTCATCACCATCTCCTCTGAGTAGAGATGCACATAGACTAAAGCCCTAAATTACCCGCTTGTCCTCTAGAGTGAAGATGCATAGACATGAGTGCCCTCATGTCAATTATTCTAAGCAAACACCAACTTGTAAAGAAGTCACTGTTCATTTATTATTTATCTTCTTTCCTTTTGATTTTTTCTACATGCCTTTATTGTTTTAATTGTGGAGGTGCACATGTATGTCATAGATGCACAAATCCACCTTTCTAGTCATCTGGAAACACTCTGTATGGTGCTAGATCCTACTTCAACTTCATCAATCTATGGGAAAAATCATGGAATTCAATATGAGCATATTATAATAATGGTTCAAACCATTATAAATTACCAAAGTCCTATTAGAGATGAGAGTTGGGTAAATTTGGAGGAATTCAAAGAAACAACGACTGAGAAGGAGGAAATAATTGATGCTAAGAAGATGACAAAATATACTTCAGAAGCAATAGGTTATGAGGTGGGGTATACCTCTGAAGAGGGGAAGATGCTCGAGCCATATGTATAGATCACTCTCTTCTACTAATAAAAATCACTTCTCCATCCTCGTACAATTGAAAACCCATTCATACTCTCACATATTAGGATGGATTTTTAATATGATTGGGGATCTGATTAGTAAGATGAGGTGAGTGATGAAGAAGTTAAAGTTGAAACTAATTTTTGATACATGTATTTGAAAAATGAGTGAAGGAGATGATTATTCTGATTAATGCATATTCATCCTAGTTTTAATTGCATTTTTAGTTTAGTTTTTCATTTATTATCACTATTTTACTTTAGAAGTAGCTTATAGTAGGTTTTATTTATTTTATATTAATTTGTAGGATTTTGATCCAGATCCATGGTTTTAATGACATAATCGAGTTTCATATATTATGCAACAACGTGAGTGGCCAAGAACTCATCAAGGAAGAAGAAGATAAAAGGGAAAAACAATAATTCATTAAATCAATTCATATTCATCTGTCTGGGACAAACCTTTAAGGTTGGTATTTATACTAAAAGATATGGAACCCTAGACTAGAAGCATTTTTGTGTATTTCACAACAAAACTAAATATAATATAAAAAAAAATATCATCAACTAAGTGCATATATTTAGATAATTACACTTTAGCCCCTAATAATAAAACAAAAACAAAAAATATAATAACAAAATGTTTGTCCTGTATCAACTTCCCCATGGTTCAAAAGACGAGCCACAGGTGAGTCAAATTCATTTCCTACAATGTCTCTCCCAACATTGGCTGATGGTAGGACAAGAAAACTGAGCATTTCCTGGAAACCAGACTCGAGTCATTGTTAACCTTGGGCATGTACAAGGGTCAAAATATTTGCACTAGTTTTATCTTTGAAACATCAACAAAAATTTACAACAAAAGGGAGGAGGGATAAGTATCATCAATTTTATCAAGGCATGTGATGAAGTATCTATAAATGAATAGTGCATGGAATGCATGATGACCTCATCTATAATAAGCGTATAGGGATGCATTGGAATGATATCAATGTTGTAAGAATCACTAGTACCATCAATTTCTAGAGGTAGCAGAGAAGCATGCTTGGGCTCTTTCTTTATAGTTTCATGATCACTGGCACTATAAATGGCTAGAGTTAACACATAAGCTTGTTTGGGCTTGTCCTCAACATTTTTAGGATCATTGGTTGGGAGCAATTCTTCATCAACAACTTTGTTGTGGATAGGCTTGCTAGAGGGGAGTAAGTACTCTGGTGCTATGTCATCCTCTTGGTGCTTGGTGAGTGAAGGCATAATAGGGAAGGGATAAAAATGAGGTAAAATTATTTATCTCTGAGTCACTAATCAGGTCGTTCGAGTACTATAGATAAATCTATCACACTTGACCTCTTGAACTCATTGAGATTCACATTAGTGATTGAATCCTCATCATGCACCTTGTTGTAGACTGAAAAAATTTAGAAGCATGATCAAATCCCTTGTTTCACATATCTTGGACAAGCACAGATGTTAGACACCACATATTTGGACGATACCCATCGAGTCGGCATTACCAAGTCTGAAAGTATTCTCGACAAAACATGTCAAAATTTTGAATTTTTAGGCTAGCTGTTTAGGGATATGGCTATCATTGGTGACAATGGAAACAAAAATTTTGTTGCCATATTCCCCTTCAACCAATGAATCTATCAACAACCATGGATTGGGAAGGAGGGTTTCAAGGCATATATCTGGTCTAAGAGTAAGTCCAACAACTATCCTTGCAACAATGTTCTTCTTTTACAAGTTGCACATGGATAATGTTGAGGCAACACCACCATGAAAGGTGGTGGTTGTTGTCCTCCTAGCATTGTGACAACTACCTCCATGCCTCTATCATAGTCCAGTGAACCACCGAGAACTCCTCGTTGCACTCCCAAAGCCAATAAGAAGGAGTTGTCCCTTCGAACGTCAACGTGCTAGCACATACTTGTTCTCCATTGTTGTCTCTCCCTTTGACGGGTAAGACTTTCTCAAAGTCTCCAGTTACCACAATTACGAGAGGACAAAAATTATCAAAGCTAGTTGTTGTGTGTATGAAAGCCTAGACTGCACCCCTTTACATAGGATAGCTAGGGTTAGGGTTTCCAGTTCATCTGGGAGTTGAAGAGATAATTTTTTTTGGACCCTACAGATGGTGAATTGGTCAATTTATCAGTGAACCAATTGATTCACATGTGAAATGACTGGTTCAATAATTGAAGTGGTCGGTTCACTTGTTTCCTATTTGCAAACATATTGGATGTTAATATTCGATTAATGCACGACATGATGTCAACATCAATCCTTGATCTAGTCTCACTGATCAACCAACCAGTTAGTTCATAACCTAAACTGGTCAGTTCATGGATCTGAACCAGTGGGTTCACTTATTGAACCGTCATTTCAGATTCTAGTCAATTAGTTTTTGTTTAAGTTGATTAACTAAACACTTTATCAATCAAGTTAAATCCAATTCATGAGTAAACTCCTATTCTAGGTGTATCCTATGTGTGTGACCCTATGGTTCCAAATTACATTAGTAGTGAATGTCCATAACTAATTGATGAAATCACAAGCAATGAGCGGTATCTAGCAACCATCATTGCTATCCATGTAATTGGAAAGTTGGATAACAACTTCATTACAATCCGTAATTAGTGTTAAGGTGATCATATAGTTCCTTTGTCTCTGATATCCAGATTGAACTCAAGGCATGAAATCTTCATCCTCTTCAACATTCAATCCATGTTCCATGAACTAGGGCAAACTATCTGAGATGCATGTGAGAACACATATCACATATTGATTCAAATGAGTATGGCCATACGTTTCTTAGTCTCGCTTATCAAGTGGCCCAAAATCATCTCTAGTAGGAGGGAAAAATCCCATCTACATCACTCACCGTCAATACACATGTTGTAATGAACCGAATCTCAATGTAATTGAAATCCCACCCTTTCTTAAAGTTATCCTATCTTTCTTACCAGTTTGTCCTTAATGTTGAATTTGTGGAAATTTAGTGATTTGGAGTAAATATGCATACAGATATAAGGGTTAGTGCACAATTACTTCAATTAATATTTTATCAAGAATTATGTTCCAAATGTCCATAAAAACAAGATAATTATTAAATAAAGTTTAGAAATAAGAAATAATGTGAATTAAAAGTAGTTAATGAGAATCATAATCATCTTACATTACCCCTCTCCTCATAAAAGGAAATAAAGCCTAAAAAGGAGAATAGTGTGTCAATTGATGACCCTTGAGTTAATTAGGGACGACTATATCGAATTTTCACTCAAAATTTAATTAGAAAAACTTTTTCATATTAACTCAATTTTCTTATACATTAATATACACATTAATGGCCAATATGCCGATTAAGAGAAAAACATGAGCAAAACTGAGATTTAATTGCATATGAATATTCTAGACCATACACTTAGTTTATGGTTCAAATTTGGGGGCAATCTGTCAATGTTTGACCCACCAAATAGATTTTTAAAAATTTAATTAAAATTTAATTAAGTTTCCAAATTAATTTCATCAATGCCAGCCATTTAACATATAGTTTTCATTTCAATTGATGTCACACGTTACTCCCTTTTAATCAAATGGCGTGCATGCTTCCTGACCATTAGATGCATGATTCGATGACCTAGATGTCATCTTCTACCTTAGTTATTTCACGAGTTAGAGGCATTTTATAGTGATTATTCCTCAATTGGTTTCTTGATCAATTTTCCACCATTTAACTTGATTTATTCATCTTTGAATCCTCCATTCTATGCCTTTTCATTCGAGCCATTACTCGTGCATTGAGTCACACCGTACATGAAACACCCTATCGGTTGTTCGAAGCTCTCCCACCCCCACCTTCGTTTCACCTCAAACCATCACCTCACCTATAAATACAAGCATCCTTGCCTTCATCGACACCAAAGTGATCATTCCATTGCTTCAATTTGCTAGTATCCCCCTTGCCTAGACACTACCATCCCGATCTCTGTCCCAACTTTGTGGCACACCTTCCCGACCATCGACGACACCAACGTACAAATTGCAACCTGAGGTGAGTTTGTTCCTCCCTCTTCTTCATTTCGTGGCCTTCTTCTCCTTATTTTGTCACAAATCACAAAAACACCCAACTCGAGTCAAACTGCTTCACATCCATGATGGGGTTGAGGTAGGGGAATAATACCCGCATTGGTTTTACGGTCCTACCCTCTTCCTTGCCTGTTATCGTGTGTTTTTTACACAAGGGCATTTTTGTCAGTTTGGCTGTCTGCTTAGCCATGTTTGACCAAAGTCACATGAACATGAACGTGCAATCTGGCCTCCCCATTGCTTTCTATTCGTGAAATCTTTTGCCTACATGGCATTTTCAAATATTCTGATTTGTTAATTTTAGAAAATTCATAACTTTTGACCCCTTTATCATAAAATTATAAATAAATATGCTATGGAATTAAAAAAATAAACTGTATTTAATAAAAATATTTCCCAAACTTGATTTCAAAGTTTTCATGGAAGGATTTTCAAGGAACTAAAATGTTTAAATAAAAAGCCCTAAAATGTGTAATTACTTCATTTTAACTCCAAATTAAATATCAAATATGTTTTCCTAATTAGAAAAATGTAACTAATCGATTGGTCTAGTTTTCATGTCCAAAACTAATTGTTTATTTAGAAAGTCTAAAAATTAGGGTTTCTACATTAAGACGTTACAAAATGCTAATATAAGTGATGAAAATTTATATCTAGGATAAAAGTGGCATTGGACACATTTAGTTGGTGAAAAGCCTCCTTTAGGACTTTCAAGTGTGGTATGTGCATTTTAAACCCTAAGTTGGGCATGTTTTTATCCAACCCTAAATTCTTAATGAGGCATGGACTTACACACTAGTTTCAATATTTCTTGTTTAATATATTCACCTCAATAATTATAGGATCTTGGACCCCACTTGCAAAGTTTTCAATTACTCAAATCTACCATAGAAATTATTCTAGCATGATGATGTAAATGAATGATTATCTAATGTAGTGTACTTATGGAAAAACCACCCATAGTTGAGCATGTGCTATTTCACACAGGGGAATCTGATTACTCTCCCCATTTTTATATATATTTAGGTGTTTGGGAATGTGTTACTCTCCCTCACATATTGGTTGAGCTTAGGTAGGTGCCTCATCCCTATATTAGTTTATTGTAATCATATTAAAATTCATGCATGCAACTTTATTACTATTTGACTTGACATAATTCTTAATTATTTTACTTTCCTCATACTTTTGAACCTCTTATCTTAGTAAATCTTTACTTTGCCATATTTTAGAACTTTAAATGTTCTTATTTCTTAAAATTGACATATACCTTTTCTCTCCTCTTGTTGGGTGATCCCAACCACCTAGATCCAGGATAAGGTATAAGACCATAGTAAGGAGTACCCGGTCAGGAGTAGTACTATCGAGATGCCTAGGCTACTATTGTTAGATCATGTAGTTTACTTTCTAGTTTATATTTCAAAATTTGAGATAGAGCTATGTAATAGCATAGGGTTTTTCTTTCGCTGCTACTATTGAATTTTTGTATTTGATTCATGCTTATTTAAATGGAATTATTATGCCTACATCCTTCATAATCAAAATTTCTATAAAAGATGGATGTTGTGTATTTTCCGTTAAATTTTAGTGAGGGGGTGATCTCGCCTCTTTACACATGCATGACAGTGCACCCAAGTATCACCTCTATGGAAACCCTTATTCAAGGTCACGTTGAATGATGCCAAAATACAATGAACGATAGGTGATGAGTGTAGTGATTTTGGGTCTAAGAACCACAATCACCACTATCACCGTGAGAGATGATTCTCACTATGAGAGCTGACTCTAACTACCATTTAATGGGTTCCATGCATCACTCTCATGGTGTGTCTGTCTGCTACACTGTTTAATGACAAGTACCTATGTGGTTGGTTTGATATCATATATCATGACTAATGAGATATTGTCATTAACCAACAGACACTCTAGTCTTACATATTATTATTGTCTATCAACTTCCACAATAATATTTGATATTGAGGAACACAACAAGAATGTATGTACTCTTATCACACATATGATCTCATTGTTCAGGTCCTCAACCCTAAGACATATGTATCGAGTAATATCATTCTTTAGACATCTATCATGCTATACCATTATCTCATAATTTAACGAACATATAGACGAAGTTTGCCTTTATTACTAATCAAATCATTTACAAGACATGCCATTACAATCATCATATTATTGGATCTCTGGGAATACATACCAATAGAGTCCCACTTGCACTTAGAGACAATCACCCATGAACTTGATCCCAAGTGATCTAACATGATCATCATGCTTCTTCTATGAAAGTGCTTTTGTCAAGGGGTCAACAACATTGCTTTTAGTTGGTACTCTACAAATCTTCATATCTCCTCATTGTAAAATCTCTCATATGAGATGGAATCTCTGCAGTATGTGCTTGGAATGCTGATGCGATCTAAGTTCCCTTGTGCAGTAGATCCATTATTGTCACAATATAGATCTGCTGCATTGCTGATTCTCAGAACCACCCCAAGTTCAGAGATAAACTTCTTGATCCAAACAACTTCCTTTGCTGCATTTGACATACCAATATACTTGGCCACTATTGTAGAATCAACAATTATTTCTTGCTTGGAACTTTTCCAAGTTACAGCTCCATTTATGAGGCAAAAACAAAGACCTAGATTGAGATCAAAAGTCATCTATGTCAGTTTGGAATCTTGCATCAGTGTAACCCTTTACCACTACCTATTCCTCTCCATTGTAGACAAGGAACCGATCCTTAGTTCTTCTCAAGTACATCAAGATGTTTTTTATGGAGGTCCACTGACCCTCGCCGAGATCTAACTGATATTTTCTCATCATGCTCATGGCATACGAGACATCATGACAAGTACATACCACTGTGTACATGCTAGATCCAGTTGTAGACACATATGGAATCTTACTCCTGTGTTCCCCTTATTCACAAGAATTGGGAGATTGAGCTCTAGAGATAGTAACACCATGAGACATGAATATGTTTCCTCCCTTCAAGTTCTCCATGCTGATCCTACTTCAACATATTGTCAGTGTATGTGCTTTGGCTTATGCCAAGAAGACTTCTAGATCTATCTCTATAGATATTGATTCCCAATATATATGATGCTTTGTCTAAATCCTTCATAGAGAATGTATTTCTTATCTAGGTCTTTACCATATGTGAAGTAGGGATGTCTACAATTGTGCTCCCATGAACCTTCTTTTAAACACACAGTTCATCTAAATTTTGACTAAAGCCAAAATCTTTGACTATTTTGTGAATTAGAAGATTCTAGCTCTAAGATGCTTACTTCAATCCATAGACTAAATTTTGTAGCTTATAGACTTTATTTGCATCCTTTGGATTTATAAAACCCTCAGGTGTGTCATATACACATCCTCAAGAAGATTCCCATTAAGGAATGTGATTTGAACATCCATTTGCTAAATCTCATAGTCATAAGAAGCTCCAATGGCAAGCATGATCCTGATGAACTTAACCATGGCAACTGGAGATTTTTTTTTGTCATAGTCAATACCTTGAACTTGTTTGAAACCCTTTTCGACCAATCAACCTTTATAAGTTTTTATATTATCATCCATGTCAGTCTTCTTCTTGATGAACCACTTGCACCCTATGGGTTTTACACTTTTAGGTGGATCCACCAAGGTCCATACCTTGTTGGTGTACATGGGTTCCATCTCAGATCTCATGGCCTCAAGCCACTTCTCAGACTCTAGTCCCTTTACAACTTCTAGGTACATTGTTGGCTCATCATTAGTGACCAACTCATCACCTTCTTGAGTCACAATATAACCAAATATCTCAAGATCATGGCATATCCTACTAGATCTATGAGGTTCCTATGTTACTTGAGGAACTTGAGATTCCACCACAATTTGTGACTCTCTATGTTCCTCTTATACCTCTGTAGGTCCAATATTTTCTTGTTGGTCTCAGACCTCTTCAAGTTCTACTTTCCTCCCACTGATTCCTTTACTATGTATACAACATCCCTGACGATAAACACTTTTTTTTCAGATGGAGTATAAAAATAGTGTCCTTTGATTTCCCTAGGATATCCAACAAAAGAATATTTATTAGATTTGGGTCCAAGTTTTTTTGAAAACTGCTTTCTCACATAAGCTTTACATATCTAAATCTTCATAAAAGACACATTGAATGCTTCCATTACCATATGTCATATGGTGTCTTTTAAACCAATTTAGATGGTACAAGGTTTAGTGTAAACACTATAGTTTCTAGAGCATATCCCCAGAAGGTAGCAACAAGATAAGAAAAACTCATCATTGACTGCACCATATCTATTAATGTACAGTTCCTTCTTGCTGATACACCATTATGTTGTGGTGTTGCAGGTGGAGTCCGCAATGATATGATACCATGGTCTTAAAGAAGGTCCTCAAACTCCTGGCTCAAGTACTCACCAACTTGATCAGAACAAAGTGCTTTAATACTTTTTCCAAGTTGGTTCTGTACCTCATTCATGAAAAACTTGAACTTTTTGAGGGTTTCTAACTTATGTTTCATCAAGTAAACATAGCCATACCTATTGAAATCATCAGTGAAGGTAATGAAGTATTGGTAACCACCTCTAGCATTTGTTCTAAATGGTCCACATACATCGGTATGTATGATTCCTAATAGATCACTTTATCTTTCACTATTTGTAGTGAAAGGATCCTTTATCTTCTTGTCCAACAAATGCGATTCACATGTCTTTGTTGACTCAAAGTCAAAAGAGTCCAGGCATCCATCTTTATGGAGTATAGAAATGCATTTCTCATTGATTTGGCCTAGACAACAATGGCAAAGGTATGTCTTGTTTGAGTTATCAAGTTTAAATATTTTGGTATTACCATTATAAACATCTATCTTTAGATCTAGAAAATAAAGAGTATAAGGCATTTGGGCACTGCCATAAAAGATTTCATCTTTACTAATAGAAAATTTTCCATTCTTATAAGAAATTTAAAATTTATTCTTGTCCATAAAAGATACATAAATGATGTTTCTATTAAAAAATGTAAACAATAGTAGTTCTTTAACTCTATTTCAAGCCCAATGGCTAGAGACAAATTATAGGTTCCAACTACAATGGCAATAACTCTTGCTCCATTTACAATGCACAGTTTGACCTTGCCCTTTCTTAAAGGCTTACTTCTTTTCAAATCCTGCATATTGGAGCATATGTGAGATCCACATACGATATCTAGTACCAAATATGAAGAAGTATACATATTTATCGCCATAATGTAAATACCTAAAGTGGAGATGTCAATATCCTTCTTCATCTTCCCAAGTCCCTTTAAGTGCAGAGGACAAATTCCTTTTGAAATTAACTTTCTCCTTATCTTAAGTGCAGAAGACATGGACTTCAACTAAGCCTCATAAGTCTTCTTGGCCTATCCTTTGTGATTGGACTTCACTACATTGATCATCATCATGGGTTTGTCCTTCTTCATTCTTAATTTGACATTTATCAACATGTCAAGAAATTCAAACAACAGTTTAACCAAGTTACTCAAGTAGTAGCACTCAATAAATTGACTATATGATTCAATCAATGATTGTAGAATCATTTCCATGTCCAACTCTTATCTCAAAGGGAATATAAATTCTTCTAGATGTTCCACATGCCCAATCATATTGAGCACATGGGGCTCTAATGTATATCCTTATGCCATCTTGAACTTGAAAAGAGCCTAAAACATTATACCTTTCTTGCTTTGCATGATTCTAGTCATATTCTTAAGATGTGTGACCATCTCAAGAATCCCCATGTCTTCATGCTGCTCATGCAACTCATAATTCATGCATCATAGTATAAGGTTCTTAATGTTCAAGGCATCATTGGTATGCTTCCAATAAGTATACCCCTCGGCCCTATAGGAGAAGGTTCCTCTGGCACCGGTGCATCCATGACATGGAGCTTATACTAATCATTGAGAGCTCTTATCAAAGTCCAGAACCATTCATTCAAAAGTTTTTCTCATTTAGTTTGTCCTTCTTAAGAACTTATTGCAACGATAATTGGTTGTTGATTGCCATTTATTTCTATAAAAGAAATTTGCAATTTGTCAAAACATTTTTGATTGATTTGATTAAAAGACAATATTAATTAGGCCTTTAATTAATTATCTCTCCCACTATTTTTCTTCTTCAAATTGATAACCCTCACTTATTAATTTGGAATATTGCAGCATACAACCTTCTAGTGATCCAAGATCCAAAATAGTTAACTTATCACCCATCCAATGTCGACGTCCATAACCAACTATTAAGGTGGGCAACATGTGCCAATTGCATCTTATACAATTCTTGGATAGATAGTATGCACAACTCTTTGACATGGTCCATCTGCATGCTTCTAGGGACTTAATCCCATTAAATCTACCTAATTAAGCTTGACTCGGAAGCTAACATGATAGCAGTGCACATTGCTTGGTAGACCCATATAACTACCATCACACTTCTACGAGATAGACACTACATCATGCTTGGTGTGTCCACACTTGATCAAGATTTTTATGTGTGTTGCTAGTGGAAAACATCTAAGATATAATATTTTATTGAGGGATTTTACATATATATAAATACATATACATATCCAATCAGCACATATAAATATATATGTATCGTCTACATACTATACCCACAAACGATAACGTGCAATTACAAAATCTGAGCGATGGTTATGGCCATACTAATACAATTCCTTGTAGCCACAAGGAATTGATACCACCTAACCTCCACATCACAAGTAGCAACTTGTACAGTATAAATCTATGCTGGAACCAGTCTAGGTCGATCAGTTCAACTCTTGAGTAGACCGGTTGTCCTCCTGGTCGGTTGGCTGGTTTCATGAAACGGTTGTCTGGCCACGAGTTCAAGTGATGTCTAGACTCCTCTAGCTAATCGGTTGGGCCACCTCTCAGTCGGTTCCTCCTGTCGTTTGGCCTCCTCAGTCCTCCAATAGATGAGTTGGTCAATTCATCTGGTACATAACACCTTCTCTTGCCAAAACAACAAATAAAACCATCCTATTCCTATTTAAGTTATTACATTGTAAAAGTAAACTCTCGAGTTACATTCGAGGGTAGTATAGGAAGGAAAGCATAAACTTATATATGGAAAAAGAGAGTGAGGCTCGCTATGCAAATTGAATTTAAAAAGGTAGGAGTAAAATCATTCAACCATGCACAAAAGTCCAGGATTATTGGCGATAACCACACATACATCCACCATCAAAACAATTTTTAGGGTGACACTTACAAAAAGCATATATATCATATCATATGTATATATATTGGGATCACATGTGGTATTTTATTAGATACATACTTTAATGATTTTATATATTCTCATCATATGCAATAAAATAGATGATAAAATAAAAAATCCAACCATATCAATTAAATCCCAAAATATAGTGGATTGACGTGGCTCTGTAACTACTATAGTGAAATATGGCTACCAGAGATGGTAGTAGAAATAAAATTTTGTTGCATATTCCCCTTTAACCAATGGATTTGTCAACAACTATGGATTGTGAAGGAGGGTTGCAAGACATATATCTAGTTTTAGAGTAAGTCCACCCACTACCCTTACAACAATGTGCTTATTTTGCAAGTTGCACATGGACAATACCGGGGCAGAGCCACCACAGATGGTAGTGGTTGTTGTCATCCTAGTATGGTGATGATGACCTCCATGCCTCTATCGTAGTCCACACTGACCATCGAGAACTCCTCATTGTACTCATAAAGATAATGGAAAGGAGTTGTCCCTTTGAACGTCTGTGTGCTAGTGCTGACTTGCTCTCCCTTGTTGTTTCTCCCTTGCTGTCTCTACCTTGTTGTCTCTCCCTTTGATAGGTAATACTTGTTCAATATTTATAGTACCAAAACTATGAGATGAAAACAATTATCAAATCTTGTTGTTGTGTCTTTGAAAAACTAGACTGCTCCCCTTTATATAGGATGACCAGGGTCAGGGTTTTCAGTTAATCTACGAGTCAAAGAGATGAAATTTCACAAATTTTCTGAACCTGCAAATGACGATCTGGTTGGTTCATCATTGAATCGGTCGGTTCACATATGAAATGATCAGTTCAATACTTGAACTGATCGATTCACTATGTTTCCTATTCACAAACATATTGGATTTTAGTATCTAATTGATGCACAACATTGTGTCAAAATTAATCCTTGATATAGTCTCACCGATCAACCAACCAGTCTATTCACAATCTAAACCAGTCAGTTCATGGATCTAAACTAGTCAGTTCACTTAGTGAACCATCATTTCAGATTCTAGTCAACCAATTGTTGTTTAAGTTGATTACCTAAAATTTTTAGCAATCAAGTTGAAACCAATCCATGAGTAAACTCCTATTCTGGATGTATCCTATATGTGTGACCCTATAACTCCCAAATTACGTTCGCAGTGAACGTCCATAACTAATTTATTACATCACAAAAAATGAGCAGTATCTAGAAACACATCATTGCTATCTAAGTAGTTAAAAAGTTAGAGAACAACTTCAACTTACAAGCCGCACTACAAGAAATTAATGATTTAGTTACAATTATTCTAATTACATATAATTTATATGTAGTTAAAATCATTTTTAATTACAAATAAAATATGTAAACAAAATAAATGTAGCCAATCTATATGATGATGTCTAACTATATTTCCCTCTTTTTGCTTTGAATGTAGCGATATAAATGTAGTTAATTAAGTCTTAAATAACTAGATAAAATCTAATACCAAAAATTGGTTTTCCTGCGCCTCACTCCATTCCGCGCTCTAGTCTTCCCCCTCCCCCGTACGATTCTCTCTATATCCCCTTATTATCGGCGACCTCCCTAAACTCCAACGTCCATACGGTCATTCACATGCGATAACTGTTGATCCAATCCCCTCCGCCGTTGCCCCAGGAGATTCACTCCGAATTGTCTTCTTCCACTCCCTAACTGCAGACGGCAACATCTCCCCCAAATGACTGCGTCTGCAACATCTCCCCCAACTGACTGTAAGGTTGGCCAGGAAATACTCCTCATCGTTGGGCTTCTTCTTTTTAGTGTTGTCTCTCAAGAACTAGGCACCCACTTCGTCCCCCCTACACACCCTAATCCTCACCGCCCTTCCTTTTTTCACGTCTATAGCGGTAGAAGCACCTAACGAAGGATTTCATTCAAGGGATCTTCTTCTCAGTGAAAGAAATAACAGAAGTTACCATCACTGTAAGTTCTTCTCCAGTTACTCTTATTTCATTTTCTTACTCCCTTCTCTATGTGTAGTTTTTCTAAGAAGATAGTGCTACGACGGGTAATGGGGAGATGGAGATTTTCACATGTGTTTTATTTTAATGACTTTTGTTAGCCTGCAATTTCCCTCTCGTTCATACGCTTAATGTTCTTTCCTCTGTAATAGGCATAAATCTCAGGTCTTCTCATTGGGTGAGATTCTGATTATTAATTTTATAATTGGAAGTCCTACTATGGTCCGTGGCAGACCATTTGTTAGCCATTAGCAGATACATGAGCTTCTAATGGAAATTTCTGTGTGCGACGCCCCATACAACTACCATTTACAAGGTTAGGTGCTCTTATTCCTTCATATATAACGAGGAACATACTTTATTCTCCTTCTACTAGCTTGGTGCACACTACTTTTCCCACTTTCCTGTTTAAAGATTATGCCCTTAGACCAATTGCGAAATTCTATGCTCATAAGTTGTTTGCTGAATTGCTTGAACCAATAGATTGGCGTGGTTTGCTACTGTATAATGCACATTTAGGCAACGTTGCTTCTAATTTGTTGGTTGGACAACTTTAGTACTATAAATCAATGTAGTAGGTTGTTTTTAGTATAGTTTTTATTCAACAAAGACGAAATTGATGTAAATTTGATAGTATTTATCTTGTCTGAATGATAAATTATGTTGTTATTGTACACATTTAAAAAAATGGATGAGACTTCTTTATTGTTTGGGATGTTTTCTGTATTTGGTGGTATGATAAATAATTAGCTAGTTTTACATTTGTTTTAACTTGTCCCTAAGCTTTCTAAAAAAATAACTTGTCCGTAATCCTTCATTTCCATAATATCAAGTATGTCATAAGATAGATAGGTATATTTACATCCATGTTATAGACAGAAAGTGACGGTTGTTATTTGAATTGAGTAGTACTTGAGTTGAAGTTTATTTCAATGACTGCTTCAACTTTGTTTTTCTGCATTGTAGTATAATCGTACACTTATATTTCTAGTTTATATGTATAATATACTATTTTCCGTAAAGGGGACACCATGGCTGGGTTCAAAATGCAGAAGTGGCAGATTAATGATGGTGCCATTATTGGCTAAGGGACAAGTACCTTGCCACGATAGTTCCCATCCATTCATGGCTCTGTTAGGTTGGATTTATGTGACTTATGCACATGTCAATTTGCATGCTTCATTCAATACCACCATCAACATCCCACTGCCCTCGCTACACAAGTCTCAAGTCAATTTTTTGCTTCTCAAGTCAATGGATGCTCACCGTAGTATCATAGGTAGTCATCTTTCCACTTTTTTCCGACTAAGGGCATGTTTGGTAGGGTGTATCCGGATGACAAAGTGCGTGTTTGATATACATTTTTACATTACAAACTCACACAACTGCACCCTACTACATCCAACCAAACTAGCCCTAAGCATATGGTCGTATGGAGCAGCAGAATAATTTTTTATTCCTATTCTTATGAGTATTTTTTAATTTTAATTTACATTTCTTGAACTTGTGTGGGCATCATCATCATGGCTTCTTGTTTATTCAAGGACTAGCCTCCTAAGAAACACCATAGTAGTAAATTAATTACCCATATGTAGATGTCGTATATATGTGCTTTGATTGCCGAAATGTTGGTATTTTAATTATTTTTTCCAATGTGCTTTACGTTAGAAATTTGAATGGAATAGACATTTAAATTAACAAGCTTCTGTTGTAATTGATCTGATTGTAGTCTGTGCTATGCACGACCATTGTTGTAGTTCCATATTTATAGCTTATTTATTAGTTCTGTCTTGAGTAACATTTATCCAATTCTAGATAATTTTCTAACAAGAAGTATAAATAGTGCTATAAGATGTCATATGCATGATGGATACTAATGCACCAAGAGCAAACAACAATAAAATTGGGGCAGGTTTGTCAATGAAAACTAGTCGCATATGTCATTGTAGGAATTTGTATAGAAATGCTTTAGACCAATAGAAACCATGAACGAGATTTAAGAATTTGTTATTTTCTGGAACGTCGTGCTCTTTATTTCCCATATTGTTACTATGTCACATAGAAAAATCTTTTCTTTTTTAGGAGGATTCACTTTTAAATTTAATGCATTGTTCACACTTGTGTCTTGTTCAATTAAACAAGATTAGATTGTCTTGATAAAAGGAAACATGAAAGGAAAAAGGACTAGCAGACAAAAACCCTCAGCCAAACTTGAGTTGTTCCTAAATGAGATAAACCCAACTGTGTATAATATGGAATGACTCTATTGTTCTTTAGATATCAAATATGCTTGTCAATATTGTTCTTTTAATTGAATGAGTTTTGTCACTATTAAATATTTCCATTTCAGTATGTCTTTATTTGCTTAGTATAACCTCAAATGTTAAAATTTAGGAAACATATACATACTAAAATGAAGCACACTCTCTTCATTATTTGATAAAAAATAAATATAAATTTCACTAAGATTTCTCTGGTTGTCTCAACCTAGCTAACCATGAAATTCTAGTTTAGCTAACAATTGATGCATACTACTACAAACATGCTTGCTGACCGAACTTTTCTCCACCTTTTTGTAAGAATGATACTAAATATATCAACTTATTAACTTGTTAATACATATAAGGAAAAATGGTCCTCTCCCTTCTTTCCATTACCTTTATCCCTCTAACCCCACCCACCTTTGAAAGCATGTTACAATTCCTCTGTCCCTCTACATGCTCTTCTCAGTCCCACCAAACCTATCCATGAATCCTCCTCCATGCTTATCAAATTATCTTTGTTGTAGGGGAGTCAAAGTTTGAAGGCATGGCTTGAATGCAAATATCAAGTGCTAAACTAAAAGTTTTTGAGCCAAAGGAAATTGTAGTCAAGGAATTTATAGGGAAAGAATGCATTATGGATTGAATATGGATACACTGGATTAGTCAATATAAGAAAAGGTATCATCTTTATCAAGTATTTTCTTGATCCATACATATTACTCCATTTTTAGTCAATTTATAGCATGGTATACTGAATGAATCAATAAAATAACATGATGTCTTCAGAGGACCATTTTTAAATGGTGCACACATCTCTTATTACTTTTTATTAATCTCAGGTTAGTCATGTTACACTTTGTCCTTACTCCTTATTTGTGATTTCTAAATATTGAACTTTTTGGAATTTGAAATAGAATCCTACTGCTCAGTTCAATGCAGACAAATTTCTTTATCACATTTTCTTTGGTGAATTGTAGTACCCATATGATATGCTCATGCATTTAATAATCCATGAGGCACATAGAAACATTTCATCTGAAAGAAAGGGGGATGATTATAGAATGACCACCTATATCAGAATTACCTTAGGTATGAATTATTCTACAATCATTTTACCTTATCAATGATTTTGTAGTCACAATCCTATAAAATGTCATGGTTTCCAATTAACTATTGCTTATCACATTAATGTTAATGCCACCACTAAGATCAATTTTTAGTTCCTCACACTCATTTAATCGCAATACAACATCACTGATTGTTGGCCTTTTGGTGGAATTCAGATGATTGCATGCAATAAATAATTGTAAGATTTGTTATGTTGTGCTCATAAAACTCAAGTAGCTATTGCACATGTTGAGTGCTACCTTAGGATTTTTTGTGTGGGTTCCATTCTACATGTTATAATGATTTACATGTTCAACACTTGCAAACTATGCGTTCTCTCTGATTGGGATTCATTTTGTATTAGTTTTAATGAAATTTCTGATGTAATGGATCTTTTCTCAAGTGCCATTATTTACTGCAGATGAAATGATCCAGACCGAGGACCCTAAGGTGTTATACCCGCACCTAGATATGGTCATCTTGGTGCCACGGTCAACAAGAATTGGTTTATTGTTGGTCGAGGCGACAACAAGACTCGTAAAATGTTCTTGATCCCTGAGTGACTTATTAACATTAGTTGTTACTACAAATGAGAATGGACTGGTAAAATATCCTTTTTAAGCCTTCCTTTGTCCAAAAGACTGCTAAGAATTGAGATCATACACATTGTGATATTGAATTTATAATGTAACCAAGGAGAAAATGTAGACAGTCATCTATGAATCTGACGTTTTCATAAGACTCGATCTAGTATAGCAGGAAAACTTCTACCAAAAGCCTACAAACCATCTGTTATATTGAATGTTAGCTTTTTTACTTCATCACTGTATACAAAATGTGACATACAAATAAGTTGTATGCATTAGTTACTTAAGTGACATTATAAGAAATGAACTAAGTAAAATATTCATTGTTCTTCAACTCAATTGTTTCCAGAGATGTGTCCCATTTGAGGTTATTGGGCGACCTGATAAGGGATTTATTATTTTTGGCTAGTAATCTTAACAATTTACTGGTCTAGATTCATGCTACATATTCACACTCATTTAGTACAAAATAACCCATTGCATAACCTTGATTGGAGTATCATAAACTGGTGTTCATGTACATGTGAAAGGTAAACTATGCAATAATTTCATTGGTTTGTTCCAGTACACGTCATTTTCTAAAAATTAGTATCAAACTCTCTTACTTTCACCCTCATAACACAAATTATGTTACTGCAGGTTAATTTATAGCTGGATGCCATATCTCTTATACGAGAACAAATACCACAACAAAAGGAAGAGAGGCCAAAAAGGAATTATCTAATATATAGTCTCAGATTCACAAAATATGTGCTGAGATATATGGAAACCTCAAACTTGGGGACCCAGTAGAACTTCTAGTTGATGATGAGAATGATTTGTCTTTCAAGAATCTCCATGAATATCAATATCAACTACAGGAGCTTCCTATGGCCAATCAGAAGCAGAGCATGCATAGAGAAGTTCTCTATTTTCAATTAAGAAGAGAAATGCCTTAGCAGTCTTTCTCTTCTTATGAGTTTATCAATGTTATCATATTCATTGACGATACAAGTGGCGGAATTGATAAAAGAAAAGTCAAGATAGAAGAAGATGCACATGATCATGTGGCATATAGAGTCTGTAGTGTGGATAGTGGCAGTTAGAAGAATATATTGTATACATATATCTTTTTTCCATGCATATTGTAAAACAGGGACAAGTTTAATGTCCTCCCCATGTGTAATCATTGTTCAAATATAAATAAAAGTATCATTGTTGACATTGTAAGCACAACTCGATCTTTATTAACATTCATCTTTTATGTTTTTTGAAAACCCCTCTAATTGGCAAGCGATTGAATGGATACATAATGTCTCTTACTACATATGTATGTGTAGTACATGGTGTCTTTCACTACACACTAGCTATAATTACATGTGTAGTAAGTGCTAATTTTTTTTATACATGAACTACATATACAAATTGTACCCAATGTCATCTCTCCCTACATATCATAACTACAAATTGAATTGTAGTCATATATTTAGCTACAATGCAAACTACATTTTTATATGTAAGGATATTTTTTACATACAATTAGGTTTACATATGAATTTGTAGCCTTAGGAATAACTAACTTTGAAAAATGTAGCCTAAACAATTAGCTACACGGGTATTAGCTTCATATTCTAAATGTAAAGATAAATGTAGCCAAAGCTTTTAACTACAAATTTTGGGGTTTTCGCTACAATTTTTTTTTGTAGTTAAAGACCATATTTTTCGTAGTGCCGTGATTAGTGGTACAATGATTGTATAGTTCTTTTATCTCTGATATCTAGATTTAACTTGAGGTATGGAATCATTATCCTCTTAAACATTCCATACATGTTCCTTGAACTAGAGCAGACTATTTGAAATACATTTGAGCTCACATATGACATACTGATTCACATGAGTACAACCATATGTTTCCCAATCTCGCCTATCAAGTGGCCCAAAAATCAACACAATTAGATGCAACGAATCTCATCTAAACATCACTCACATTCAATCCCCTTATGTCACAATGCACCTGAGCATCACCTTTGTGACAACCCTTATTCAAGGTTACGTTGAATGATGCCAAAGTACAACAAATGACATGTGATGAGTGTCGTGATTTCAAATCTAAGAACTAAAGTCACCACTATCACTATGAGAGCTGATTCTAACTACCATTCAGTGGTTTCTATGTATCACTCTCATGGTAGGTCTGTCCAATACACTGTTCTATAACAAGTACGTATGTGCTTGGTTTTACATCATATATCATGACTAATGAGATTATATCATCAACCCACGCTCTAGTCTTATGTAGTATTGTTGTCTATCACCTTCTACAGTAATATCCGACTAAGGACACAACAAGAATGTATGTACTCTTATCATACATATGATCACATTGTTCAGATCATCAACATGAAGACATATGTCACGAGTAACATCATCCTTTAGATATCTATCGTGTTATACCATTATATCATAACTGAACAAACATACAGACGAAGATTGTCTTTATTATTAATCAAACCGGTTAGAGGATATGCGACTGCAATCATCATATGATCGACTCTCTAGACATACACACCAACAAACTGCTCATTCAAAAATATAGATGGCAAAAAGTGGATATCCACATCCACTTCCTACCAAACCAACCGCTCCATTAAATACAAACCTCTCCATTTGGTTATGGCGGAATGGACAATGGTTATGGTTCTCCATTGGTGTGTACTAGTGCAACCATAATCCAATTCTGGTTGAGACCACAACGTACATATTGCACATGCCTTGTGCAGCCAGCATTAAGGCTCAGCTGCCGGTGCATCTACCAGCTTCCGCTGTTGCAGCGTATAACTGCTTCTCTCTGCCGGTGGTCACCGTTCGTAAAGTGCAGAAGGTTTATTGCGTTGGTCGCTTCCAGTGCACCCTACCGGGGTGGCTGTAGCTGCTGTGGCTCTCTGCCGGCGCTGGTAGTCATATGGTCGGCGACATCTACAACCTTGAGGAACTGGATCCGCACCCAGCTCTCCTCTACGGCAGTCTCGATTGAAATTCCCTCTCGATTCAAATCCCGGGCGGTCTCGATTCAAATCCCGTCTGCGTGTTCCTCTCCGGCAGTCTGTTCCTCACCAGCGGTCTCGATTCAAATCCCATCGGGGTGTTCCTCTCCGGCTGTCTCGATTCAAATCCAGTCGGCTGGGACCCATAAACGATCCACCTATATCCACGCGTACGTGAGAAATGGACATCCTCTCCATCGTCCAATCACGTAGCGGACAACTAATAGAGGTGGATAACCATGGATTTTGGATGCTACGAATAAAATTGCCATCCCTAATTCAGCATGTCTATGGAATTTCTATAATTCTTAAACTCATCATCGGTAATCGGTGTTGTCATTGGTAGCCATGTTTGATTAATAAGAAGCAATAGTTTATTTTGTTTGTCCTATCCTTTTCTTTTCTTATTTGTTCTCAACATCTGATCACCGAACTAGTAATCCGAACAGATGCGACGATATTGCTAGTAACAAATTCAACCGCGCGCAGGTTTTCATAATCGGAAGCCCGCAAGGCTACGGAGGGAAAATAAACCAATTGAGGAAACTGGAAGGTAATGCTTGTCCTGGTTGGGCGATCCAGTTCTAGACTTGTGTTGCTGGGTACTGTCGGAAAGGAAATCAGTTTTGTACGTGTTGGCCTGGACAGTGACGGGAGGATTCACGGAGGAGTACAACTGGGTTGCGGTTGTTGGAATATTTTGCGTTTGAATGGAGTATAACTTACTTTTTTTTTTTTTTTTTTGGGGGTGGGGGGGGGGGGGGGGGGTGGGTGGGTTTGGAGGCGTTGCAAAATCACCTTCTCAGCATTTAAGGAGAAAATAAAAGAAAGGGAATTCATTGTTATATTTATAACTTTCACTCTGAAATGAATTTTAAGATGAAACAAAATGCATTAGATTTGTTATAAAAAAATACATTCAAACAAGGCTAATATTGACATATTTTTGAAAAAAATAATAAATAAGTATTATTTTCACATGTTTTAAAATATGCATGTAAATAATAAATAAGCACAAATCTTAGTATAATGCATTTAATATTTGTAGAAAAGCACCCAAATATAATGTTAATGTGTAATCATGCGCTATCTGTAGAAAAATGTCCAATTATGGTGCTAATGCATAAATCTTAACACAATATGCTTAATATTTATAGAAAAGTGCACAGTTATGATACAAATGCACCCAGTTATAGCGTGATTAACACAAATAATAACATAGCATGCCCAATACTTGTAGAAAAGCGCCCAATTATGGTACAAATGCGCCCACTTATGGCAAATGCGCCTACTTGTATGACAAATACGCCTACTCGTATGGCAAATGTACCTCTGGTAAATGCGCCTACTTGTATTGTCATGAATGCATGACTTTTGATTGAATGTGCCTACTTGTATGGCAAATGCGCCTACTTGTATGACAAATGTGCCTACTTATCTGGTAAATGCGCCTACTTGTATTGTCATGAATGCATGACTTTTGATTGAATACACCCATTTATGGCAAATGCACCTACTTGTATGGTAAATGCGCATACTTGTATGGCAAATGCGCCTATTATCTGGTAAATGCGCCTACTTGTATTGTCATAAATGCATGACTTTTGATTAAATACACTCACTTATGTCAAATGTGCATACTTGTATGGCAAATGCGCCTACTTGTATGGTAGATGCACCTACTTATTTGGTAAATGTTACTACTTGTATTGTCATGAATGCATGACTTTTGATTGAATGCACCCACTTATGGTAAATGCACATACTTGTATGGCAAATGCGCCTACTTATCTAGTAAATACGCCTACTTATCTGGTAAATGCACCTACTTGTATTGTCTTGAATGTATAACTTTTGATTGAATGTGCCCACTTATGGAAAATACGTCTACTTGTATGGCAAATGCGCCTACTTGTATGACAAATGTGCCTACTTATCTGGTAAATGCGCCTACTTGTATTGTAATGAATGCATGACTTTTGATTGAATGTGCCCACTTATGTCAAATGCACATACTTGTATGGCAAATACACCTACTTGTATGGCAGATGCACCTACTTATCTGGTAAATGTGCCTACTTGTATTGTCATGAATGCATGACTTTTGATTGAATGCGCCAACTTATGGTAAATGCACATACTTGTATGGAAAATGTGCCTACTTGTATGACAGATGCGCCTACTTATCTGGTAAATGTGCATACTTGTATTATCTTGAATGTATAAATTTTGATTGAATGCACCCACTTATGGCAAATGCGCCTACTTGTATGGAAAATGCGCCTCTGGTAAATGCACTTACTTGTACTGTCATGAATGCATAACTTTTAATTGAATGCGCCCACTTATGTCAAATGCACATACTTGTATGGTAAATACGCCTACTTGTATGGAAAATGCGTCTACTTGTATTGACATGAATACATGACTTTTGATTGAATGCACCCACTATGTCGAATGTGCATACTTGTATGGCAAATGCGCCTACTTGTATGGAAGATGCGCCTACTTATCTGGTAAATGCGCCTACTTGTATTGTCTTGAATGTATAACTTTTGATTGAATGTGCCCACTTATGGCAAATGCACCTACTTGTATGGAAAATATGCCTACTTGTATGGAAAATATGCCTACTTGTATGGAAAATGTGCCTACTTGTATGGAAAATACGCCTACTTATCACAAATCTTAAATAGAGTATGTGCATAAATAGTAAATTAGTACAAATCTTAACACAATGTGCCTAGTATTTGTAGAAAAACACCCAATTACGGTGTTAATGCGCCAATTATAGTGTGAATGTGTCTACTTTTTAAATGTTATGCATAAATAATAAATTAGCATAAATCTTAATATAATGTGCACACTATTTGTAAAATAGCATGCATATCATTGTTTTCAAAATATATCAATATTGGTCTTGTTAGATTGGATTTTTAGTATCGAGTCCAGTGGTTTTTATTTCATTAAAAATTTCATTATGGATTAGAAGTTATTCGTAATTTTCATTTTTTTACTCTTTTGTATGCAGATCTACCACGTGGAAAAAAAAACAAAAAAACAAACACAAAAGGGGCCCGGCCGGGGAAACCACCCCAGCCCAAGCGGTATACCGCTTTTGCAGACTGTGTGTGGGGTGCGTCCCTCCTAGGGCGCGTCACCATAACATTTTCATTTTGAATGGCTGGCGGAGCATGTACAGAAGGCTGAGGAATGGAGCAGGTCATAGAGAGGTATGGTGCATCAGTGGAAGAAATTGGGGGGCTCACTGTGATGTGGTGCGTGCATGCTGGTGATCCACACTCTTTCCCCTTCCACACAAAAACCCCCCTGCCCCGTCTAAACCCCAAACCAACACCCACATCTGCATCCATCACTGCCCCACGTAAACCCATCCTCATCCGATCCGTGCTCTTTCCCCCTACCACAACTCATAGTATTGTTCGGGAAGGTGACATACCCTAAAAGATTATGTTTTGGTTCTAATACCATTTGATGAGGAACCCATCAAGGAAGAATAAAATCAAAGGAAAGTGACAATTTGTTAATTCAATTTGTATTCAACTTTCTGGGGCAAGCCCCTGAGACTGATATTTATACTATAAGACATGAAACTCTATACTTGAGGAAACTACATGTACTGTCCAACAAATAATAAAAATTATAACAAAACAAACAAATTAGCAACTAGGTGCATGTAACTTTGAATCAATCTTTTTATGCTTGTACAATTGTTTGATCATCAAGTTTATATATTTATCAAATGTTGGGTGTAGAGAACTTTGAACCTAGGATCTAGGATGTTGATTTAATTCTTGTTGAATCCTTGATGAGAATTTCAAATAGGTATCTTTTGAGGTGATAGATAAATGATATCTAGGTAGTGTGATGACAAGCTTAAAGTAATATCTGTCAAGGTTATAATCTTAAGGCTATAAGGGGAATTTACTAGTATCAACATATGTATTTTAATGCTTGATATGATTGCAGTGAGAGATAATTATAGGTAATAGAGGTGAAATCCATTTCTCCCTAGTGTTTCCATCTATTGATTAATCAACCCTAGTTTTCACTGTTGCAATTTTAGTGTAATCAATCAAACAACCCACCTTTTATGATATATACTAGTTCTTTACTGATTACACTGATTAGGTAACTCCTAAAACATTATGCTTTGAGTTTGATCCTGTAATATACTATGATAAGATCCGTCTGCTTGTGGGTGGGATTCTCATACACGTAGCTAAGGTAAACTCTTAGAACTTCATCCCTAGTGAATTTGCTCATGTGATAAATCACACATCAAATTTTGGCTGCACTATCAAAGACAATAGAAATGTCCAATTATTTATCCAACTTGGATTCGTTAGTAATTCTATTTTATGGTCAATAATATTGTATATCTTCTTGGGTATAACTCCACATTAGTCATCCTATTTGCGATTATCTGTCTTTCTCAACAATCATATCTAGTACATGTGACACTCCTCTAGAGGTAGCCACATACTAGATCTTGTTCTTGAGATTGAAAGAACCTACTACATTATTCTTCATGAAAACCAAGCCAAGATGAACTTTGAAGAGATCGAGCACATAGTGCAAGCCACACTCAATGTACGTTAGGACATACTCATGGCAGAAGCTATAGTTGCTATGCAAGAAGAATTATGAGTAACCAAGGAATCTAAAAGACAAAGAGAGATATAAGAGTTCTTAATACCAAAAGTTGCAAACATTCTCATCCCTATCATCCAACCAGCCGTCAAAGCACAAAGCTCTAAAATCAAGACACAATTGGTGACCATGATACAAAATAATAGTTTTGTAGGAGGAGCCGACCAGAACAAACATGACCATATACAGAAGTTCATAGATCTCTATGGACTAAGTAAACAAGCCAACATGTTTGAGGAAGCATTCAACCTATGAATATTCTACTATTCCCTCACTGACAAGTCTAGGGTGTGGTATAACTCCATATATAATCACAACGTCACCACCTGAGAGGATATTTAGAATAAGTTCTTGTAAAAATTCTTCTTTCCCTCACTCATGTACCAAATCCGAGGCAAATCTTTAGGTTGCTCCAAACTGAAACTCTCTTTGAAGCTTGGGAATGGTTCAAGGAGTTATTATGCAAATTCCCTCATCATGGCATTGCTTCCTCATATCTTATTGAGAAGTTCTATAAGGGAGTCAAAGATTACATCAAGGAGTTCCTTAATGTTGCTTCCAATGGAGACTTTGTGTGGTCGAGCTTTGATGACACATGGAAGGTCATCAATAGAGGAGCAGAAAATCAAGATAATTGGGGTTAGTCATGCAAGAGAGGAGTTATCAAAGTGTCCATGGCTGAAGAAAAATAAAAAATTATGAATATTGCTAAATCTCTGAAGATGCTTGTTCTTGAAAAAGATAACCTTGAGTCATCTATCCTGAGGAATAGGCAGAGAGGTCAATCCTCTTTTCAAGCCAAGCAGTCTACCAAATATACAACAGGGAGGGGCATACGACTCTGGAGTGCAACCACCTTTATCAAGCCACAATGAAAATGTACCATACTCTTTTCAAAAGCATCATGATCATCAAAGAAGTCTGTGTTGTCAACTCTATTCCTGGACATGGATAATACAATCCTAATCTAATGAGACATCATCCATGCTTTAAGTATGAAAATCTAGAAGGATCATCAAATGCACTTAAGCTCAAACTAGTACCTAATCAAAGCCAAGTTCTAGGTCCTACTGGTTTCCATCATAGCAAACTATCACCAAAACAACTTCAACCTTGGACTGTACCACAACAATATTAATTAATGCAAAAACTATATTCCAAGACTGCATTCTACAACCAACAAGGAGAACTTTTCCTTGGGTGGGCAAAACATCAGGACATGCTTGCCTTCAATGATCAAAGTCTCCTAGATACCATTGATAAGATACTGGAAATTCATTAGGCTTACAATAAATCCATGAATGCTCAACTTGCACAAATCACTACTACAATTTCTCCTCCAATGGGTTCATTTCCTGGACAAGATGAAAACAATCCCAAGCACCAGGAGGATGCAAAGGTAGTTATGACACATTCTAGGTTTATTATACTAGAACCTTTAGCCTCAATTGTCAACAACAACGAACTAGTTCTCAATGATGATGATGATGAAGTCACTCTAATGGCTATACCAATAGCTATACCAGTAGAACCAGTGGTTGAACCTTCATAGATATGCAACACACTTAATCTCGAGAAGGAATCAGAAGCTACACCACTTCTCCCTCTATCTCTGTGGTTCCTATCTACAAAACATGTGTCCCTTACTAGAATCAACTAGGTTAAATGAGACTAAACACAAGATTTATTAATTTCAAGGAAGCAACAAAGAAGCTTCATGTCGACATACCCCTCCTTAATGATCTAGTATAAATTCCTTCATGGGCCGAAGTCTTCAAGATACTCCTCACTAGCAAGTACACTACAGAGGAACACAAGACCGTCAAGCCGGTGAGGACAACGTCAAACATTATCCATAGAAAGATGCCCAAAAATCTCAAAGGCCCTATATCTTTTGGTGTTTCTTATTTTGTTGGGGACCACACATGCCAAAAAGGCCTAGCTGACTTGGGGCAAGCATTTCCATCATGCCCTACATAATATGAAAAAGACTAAACTTTACCTCTGGCATCTCTATAGCTACATAATTATTCAACTTTCAAACTCATCTATGACCACCCTTATGGGGATTGTAGAAGACATTCCCTGTGAGGGTGGGCCCCAAATCCTAAATTACTTATGATTTGGTGATCATGGACATCAAGAGGATGTATAATACCCTATCATATTTGGTAGTCCTTTCCTTTAAACTACCCAAGTATTCATTGACATTGAAGATATAAATCTAACATTGAGGCTAGGAACAAACACGACCGACTTCAATGTTTTGTGAGTTTTAAAGGTCCCCTACCATATAAAACCTTCTTGAGACAACACTCATCAACCCCAATGCTCATAAGCTAAATGATGAACATGTGGACCAAAGCTTCTATTGTTACCTAGGGAGTGTGGCTAAAAACATATGTATTGACACATATTAGTAAAGGGAAGAGACAAGAGAGGAGGAGAGGAGGTGATGGACACCGAACAAATTCTCTAGGTTGTTCAAGCTTTTCCTGGGAGTATGGCATGGGTGACTTCAGTGCACCTCTCCTCCTCTGGGCACTTTTAGAATACAATTTTGCAGCCAAAATGCTACAAATCAGGGTGTTCATCACATGGGATCGTCAAGATGACTTCTTTAGGGGCTTTTACATAAGTTTTCTAATGTTTAACGTACTTTGTTATTTCTCTTCTTTCTATACAATGATGAAAGTCATGCATGACTAAACCCCTTATTTGGTAGGACCCGGGAGTAGCCTGACATTGCATTGTATTTGAATTCCATGAGTTAGTAATTTATTTCCTTCATTTTGGACGTGAATCTTTGATATCTTCATTGATTTGTTTATGCTTGATCACCATAATCAAAGTAATAGAGCACCATTTTATTTAATAGAGTGATTAAGGGTTGGAAAAATCATATATTCACATAGCCTATATCACATTTCAAGAGAAGACTTACGAATATGAAAGAATAACCCAAAAATTTCCTTAATGAACCTAACCAATTACTATAATGCTACAGGAGTGGGGTTTGCTTTAATTAGGTAGTTTATTATGTTGTTGAAGCTAGTAATACTTGCTACATGTCTTAGTCCAGAGTAAAGGGTGAATCATTAGGAATAATGGGAATTTAAATGTGGTGTACATCATGATGAAACCACAAGTCCTGAGGAATCCATCCATTCTTGATCACAACCATCTTAATTAGATTTAAATGTTTCTCTTGTTAATTAAACAACCAATGAACTATCTCACTAGGTCTAGATGATTTAGTTTTAGTAGGTAGTAGTTTCTGGTGAACAATTTCTCAAGTTTGACACTCAGACCTCATATTCCTGGATTACAACACACATGGACATGCGTTTCACACACGATTTAAGTGTGTGAAGTTTTTGTGTTGGTGTTGCTGGGAAATAAAAATTTTCAGCACTATGAGTGTTGTGACTAGCCACTCTAGGCCAACTTTCTTTTTATTTACAAACACTATTTTCTTTTTAAACAAGAGCATAACTGAAAGATCTTTGTTTTGTCAATTTACTAGTATTCTGTGCTCTCACATCGTTGATTGAATTTTTAGGTACTAGTGTATGGTTCACACTCATATAAATGACTATGGAGAGTCCACTCCACTTAGTGTTGATCGAGAAGAGATCTTTCATAAGGTGCGTGAGTTTGGAGCTTCATCTGAGAAGCTCATTCAATCTCCCCCACCTTAGGTAGACTAAGAACATACGATAGACATGGATCAGAATTGTGAGGATCATGTGGAGGATGTCCATGAGGAATATATGGTTTGGGAGAAGATAAAGTCATCATCTTCTACAACTCAGCTAGGTCCAATCAAATGCCTGACAATCAACATGGGCAGCTATATGATCGATCCATGACTGCTGGCATTGATGAAATCACAATCATTTCATGGAGAACATCATGGAGCATCTACATGGAACATATAAACAACTTTGTGGAGAGCCATGATATGCTAAAGATCGACAAAGTTTCTTCCACAACTATTTATTTGAAGCTATTTTCATATTCATTGTCAGTAAACCTAAGGCTTGGTTCCTTAGCCTACTGTAAGAGTCAATCAAAACATGATGAGATGATTGAAGCCTTCTTCGAGAGATATTTCCCTTGACAAAGATAAATAAATTGGTGGGAAAAATCTACAACTTACAATAGCACAATGAAGAGTCATATTAAGAAGAATGAGAAAGGTTTCATAGCATGCTCAGGAAAGTCCCTTGTCATGAGATAGATTTGTTTGGTCAAGCTAAGGAATTTTATTATGGCTTGGATAAAGGGGAGATGAATACTCTTGACAGTGCATGGTCATGATTCTTCTTAAATAAAAAGGATACAAGATGTCATGAGATACTAAAAAATATGGCCAAGAGTCAATCCTGAGGGGAGGAGCGAGAAGCACCAACAATAGTCAAAAGTTCTATGGAATCAAGGGGGATTGCAAAATTAAAAGATTAGATGAATAGACTCATAAGGAAGCTTGATTCAAATTTGGCACCTCATATGGAGGTGAGGAGGAGGAGTGCATGTACTTTTGAAAGAAGAACAACATGGGCAACAATGAATATTCATGGAGGATGGATCCTAAATTCTCTTGGAATGATCCTAAAATTTTTTCAGCAGGAACCATCACAAGCACAACATCTCAGACAAAAACAAGGCAACAAATCACAACAATATCAGCAGGATATGGTTCCTAGTATGATGGACATAATAGAAGACATGATTGGAAAACTCATGAGTCAGAAGGAGGCCTTACTGGACCAATCCAAATGGGAGCTGTAGGATCATGGGGCTCAAATTTGCCACATAGAAAATCAGATTTCACAACTAGCATTAGAGGTGGCGTCAATGAGGAAGCCCACTCAACAAGGATAACTTGGGAACACAAATACACCCCATAACATCATCAAGAAATTTTGTTTCTATTTTTAAGGATATAGAACATTCTATTTGGGAGAAACTAAATCAATGCAGTCCTAAGCCTAAATATGTTTATGTGCCACAATTGCCTTTTACCAATAGTTTGTATGGACGACCAAAGGGATGTAGAACACCTATGAGTTATTCACATGCATACACCTCCTTTGACACAATGACTCTAAACAGTGACAAGGACAATTCATCTACACCGACTGTGAAAGAAAATGAACTTCAAGACTCCATCAATACCATGTCCACTTTCTCAGTTTTAGAAGAGGTATCTATGCAACAAGAACAGGTGAAGGTCCTAATGTGTAGTAAAGCAATCATGTGTGAAAAAAAGGAACCTACAATCAAGGAGGAGGAGCCACATATCACTCCATCCACACGAGATGTGTCAAATTCCATCCTAGGGGATTGTATCAATCCAAGCTTAGGAGAGGGGATCCCCAATGTATCGTACATTCCTCCTTACATACATTTAGAAAAGCCACATGTTCCATTCCTGAATAGTCTAAAGATGGGAAAGAAGGAGAAGTAATGCAAGAAATTTCTAGACATCTTCTGAAAGCTCCACATCAACATCCCTCTTGTGGAGGTGATGGAACAAATCCCTACATATAGAAGATTCTTAAAGAGTATCATGAAGAAGAAAATATAGATAGGAACACAGATGTAATGCACGTTGATGATGTTGTTAGTGTTTTGATTCAAAGAACAACATCAACAAAGAAAGAGGACCTTGGATGTTTCTACATACCTTGCTTTATTGGCAATAATAAGTACAAAGAAGCACTATGTGACTTTTGGTCAAGCATAAATCTTATGCATCTCTCTACCTATAAGAATGTGGGATTGAAGACACCAACAAAGACATCTATGACAATTACGTTGGAGGATGAGTCAATTGTGAGGCCCTATGGGATATGTAAGGATGTTATGGTAAAGGTTGACATATTTATCTATCATGTCTACTCTATGGTTATGGACACCGACAAGATGCAATTATACACAATTTTATTAAGATGGTCATTTCAAGCTACGGATGATGTGATCATTTCCATGGCTAGAGGCTATTTGACACTGGGAATCGATGATGATATGATGGAGTTTAGATTTCCAGATGATGTTTCACCACCATCCTATGATAACCTAGGGTGGAGGTAAGAATCATGTCGAGCCAAAGATTTAGAACAATGATGCTTTCTGGGAGGCAAAATATCAATTTGGAGGGTTAATTTATATTTTTTGGTAATACTATTTTATCATTAGTTAGTTGTTTTGTTCCTTTGTTTTTATCATATGCAAATATATATTTTGATGCAATGAAAAGGATGCCTTGGTGTGTTTTGTGTGGTGTGAAGATATTAATAGTGTTGATGCCACCAACACAACTATTAGTGGAACTGAGCCACTATCCATGAATCAATAGGAAAATTCATCAAAATCTCAATACCACTGACACACTTGTTGGTGGCACTGATCCCTTATTAGATAGAGATATGCACGAAGAATTCATTTTGGTAGCACTGACGCTACCGTCGATAGCACTGACATTTTTTTAGAAGAAATCATAGAGCTACAAGAATAGATCATCAATACCATCAAGAGGTTGCTCAGTGGTACCAAGAAATCAAATGTAAGGAAGACAAAGGATGAAACTACTAAGTACCACCGACACACCTGTAGGTGGCACCAACATTTCTAGTGAAATACTAATGCCACCAAAGCATCCACATTTCACCAGCACATTCTATCAACCTGATCCACAAATTCAGTTGGAGACATTCCACACAACACCACCATCATTCTGAGTATCAAGTACCCACATTTCACCTTTGAATTATATTTTGACTATGAGGACATAGTCATTTTTAAGCTTAGGGGAGTGATGCAACATATTTCTTTTACACTATTTTCCATCTTATTTAGTTTTTCTTATTTCTAGTAGTAGGATCCACAATCAGTCTAATATAATAGTTGGGCTTAGTTTATCATGATTGCATTGTATAGTAAAAAGAATGTGCTTCTTGATCTCTCTTACAATGTTTTTTGTTAAATAAAAGTGTTACTTGAATGGTCTATCTTATAAGCTTAATTTCTAAATACAAGATGATGTCAACTCGAGGCATTTTTTTGGGTTAGTCAAATTGAGGGCATCTTCCATGAATGAAAAACTTAACTTATCTAAGGCTTGTGTATAATGGTGGAGTTTGAGCCCAAACCAACCTAATAGTAATGAGATATTAAATGATATTTTCAAAAATAAAATCTAAGGTCACCCTATACACATGTTCATAGGAGAGGGGTATATCATGGTTAAGTAAGGCATCATACCTTAGTAATTAGATTTGATCCACCTTTCATGTAATTTCTTTCACCACTACAAGATGATCAAGTAATCTGAATTATTTTTTATAAGACCCATGACCATGCTTATAGTGTTGAACAAGCTTAATTATCATAATTAGGTGCTTAAAACATTAATCTAACATTTTAAAGTATTTTTATATCATGTGACAACTTAAGTTTCAAGTTTGGTCCAATTTGAAAACAATTTGTGCAAGTTATGCAATTTTATGTATATTTTGGGATTTTCTATAATTTACCGACATGAGAGGTTTTCTTTGCATTCGTCACATTATTTATGATCTTTGGATGCTTTCTTATCATGCTTGAGATTTTTGGTCCATGGGGTTCTTAGTTGTACCTTGGGTTGGTGGTGTTTCTCTTCTAGGGTGACTTAGGGTTTACCCCTTCTTGGATGAGCTACCTTTGAGGCCATAGCTCGATGGTCCTCCTTTTTGGTTGGGGTAAGATGGTTCTCCTAGTGAAAGGAAAACTGATGGTGATCCTTGGAGGTGGTAGGTTGATGGTTTTCTAGCTTGGTTCACTTGGATTGATGGTTCAATTAAAAGAGGTGGTCAACCAATGGTTCACCTTTTAAGTGACTAAGGTTCCAAGCAACCGATGGTTCCTTTGCTTGGAGGTTGATGGTTTGCTGAGATCCACTAACAAATGGCCAAGTAGGTCTCCATGACCAGTGGATCTTCTATCTTGCATGGTCGTGGACACATCAATCTACTAGGACACCTCAAGCTTATCTCTTTCCTTATCCATAAGCTTTATATGCCTATCCTTTAGCTCATAAATGAAAACTTTTGTACCCTCCATAGCTCTTCCTTCCCCTGATTGGTGGTGGAGGAGGCACCCAAGGTATAAGAAGACAACGTATCTTCTTGTTGAAGCTTATATGGTTCATATCTACCCTCACTTAGGGTTTATAAAGCTTCCTTTTGGTGATCTTGACCTAAATGAGCAAGCATCTCCCTCTGTCCTTCATTTATATTGTTGTTCTTCTTCCTCCTACCTTATGTTTGGATGGAACTCTTCTATTCCATGGTAAATATTGCTCTAAAGCTTAAAGAACCTACTTTTCTTGCTCCTTCTATCTAGGGTTTGCTTCTCTTGTGAAGAATGGTGCTACTTTGCCGAGTTCAAAGATTACCTAGGGTTTTATTACCTTCCTTGCTCAAGTTTATTTCTGTTTGGGATCTTAGCCTCCATTCCCATTGGACACAACATCTTTTTTGTTGCGTATGTAGAGATTGGAAGCTCATTTCCTTTAGGAAGAATATCTTTCAACAAAGACAATAGAGAAGTGAAGCTTTTGTCATTCCATCTATTATTAGCCTTTAGAGTATGCAATCTCCACACATCGTTCAACTTCATAAAATTAGTACAACCTAGGTATAATAGTTTCTCAACATCATGCATAATGTTTTAAAATAAGGGAGGTGGGTCTGTAACATTTACACTACAAGTGTTTAGTATCACATCAACCATGTTTGTTGAAATTGGTTCATTCTCATCAACATCGTCAGCCATTTCTTCTTGGACACAACTACCACTACCCACATCTTCCAATCTCATACTAGGAATCTTTCCATGCCAGTACCATTATGTATAGCCATGTACAATCCCATTACACATGACAAGATCTTTGATCGTGTCAACAATGCCAACTTTTAGGTCATTGCTACAATTCCTATAGGGGCAATAGAACCTATTTCCATGTTGTTTTCTATGTTACTATATAAATGTTACAAACTCATCAAGACCATTAATAAACTCTAGAGTGCAGCAATTTGGTTTTGACATCCATCATTGATCTAGTTCCATATGATCAGATGAGAGATGAGTAGCTCATAAGGTTCTAGCTAATTAGTTAATTTTAGGGAAAAAATGTTTGAATGATTGAGCCCTGAATCGAATACACATTATATACTTACATCCTAATTGAGAGAAGTTCTCAAGAACAATCCCAAACTGGGGACTACCCAAGGTTTACTCCTAATGAGTAAATCTCAGACGAGTTTATAGGCCAAATTAGGGTCTATTCACAAATTAGGGTTTATTAAAAAATTAATGTTTATTCAAAATTAATGGTTTATTTATAAATTAGGGTTTATTTAAAAATTAAGGTTTATTCATAAATTAATGGTTTATTTATAAATTAGGGTTTATTGCCAATTTTGGAGTCAACATAAACATCATTGCCATATCAAGTTAATTTAGAGTCATTTTCTAAGGAAGAGTATTCATTACAACATAGATGAGATAATAAATAAATACTTATTTGATTGCATAATTTAGAATGAATCGTCATTAAATGCATGGTTACATATATGCATTCATCACAATCATACAATTCATTGCAATCTAATTATTTTTCATCACGATTCACTACTATTTTTATTATTTTCATCAAAATACAGTTAAAACAAAATCTAATTATCATATATATCCCATATTTTTTCAAAAGACCCATAAAACATAATTAATGTAACCTAATCATCTCCATCTCCCTTCCACCTCTCCTCCTTTCTCCTCTCCTTTCCTTCCCCTGCCCTAGTAATGTGTTACGACCCGCGTTTCGTTTTACCAGTAAGTACCTTGGTTAGTGCATAATTGAGCTAGTTATGTTGAGATGAGTATTTGCTTTTGTTAATAGTGTTTTGAGCTTGAGCTAGTGTTAATGTATCATTAGCTTGTTTTCTTGTCCTGAGGCTGAGGACAAGTTCGTGTTTAATCCGTTGCCGAAGAAATCATGTGAAACCGACCTACGAGTAAAAAGATATGAGCTTTTTAGTGTGCAGGGACCTATGTGTAATATCGGAAAGTTTCTGGGTAATTTATTTTCGGCCCCCTGGGCGCCCTGCCTTATCCTTTCCCTTGGTTTTCCTTTATCTCTTCCTTAGCCGACTAAGGAATGAACGAAGGGTTCATTCCTCCGTTAGCCGCTGGACGAGAAACAAAGAGGGAGAAAGGGAGCGAGCAAGAGAGGGAAAGCCGGGCGATCTAGCCGTTCTCCGCCGTTTTCCTTCGATTCCCCATCTTCCCCAGCCAAAGCAACCGCTGCACCCTTCTCCTTCTTCCTCGTGTTCTTCTTCCTCCAGCAGCCGCGAAGAAGACGACCATGGAGGTGGTCTAGGGAGCAAACGGTGCTTCCTTCTCTGTTCTTTCTTCTTGCCAAGTGCTTGCTAGGTCATTCCGGAGCTATAGGAGCGATTCAGGTAAGAATCGTCCACCGAATCGACCCCAATCTTCTCTTTCTTTTCTGCAATTTCCGCCCCTGCGCAGGTTGCACGGCGTGCAACTCCATTTTGCACGGCGTGCAACTCCATTTTGCACGGCGTGCAACATTGCAGATAACTGATATAGGGGAAAAATCCATTTCTGCGCAGGTGCACGGCGTGCAAAGTCAGTTTGCACGGCGTGCAAAGTTGCAGATAGCGGAACGAGTTTCAGCCCAGGTGCACGGCGTGCAAATCAGTTTGCACAGCGTGCAGGTCAGTTTGCACGGCGTGCAAGTCAGTTTGCACGACGTGCAAAGGTGCAGAAAAGCAGATCAGAAGTGCACTGAAGGTGCACGGCGTGCAGCCTAAGTGCACGGCGTGCACGTTGCTGTAAAGGGCAGAATTAGGCGTGTTTGTGGACGTTTTTCGGTGTATACGAACACACCGAAGTGGGTGAGTAGCAGTTCATTTAGAAATCATTATTTAACTCATTTTAAATACTTATTTGCTTCAGTATCAGTTAATATGATTCCTGAACTGTGTAACATGTACGTTAGTATGATAAGTTCAGTGGAACTTGAAGTGCGTGATGTAAATGGTGAAAAAGAGGAAATTCTATGTCTTACAGTTGCTATATGATATTTCTGTTTAAAAGTTTGTTTATTAATCAAGTATAGATTTAGATGCCCTAACACCGTAGAACCCCTAAGTGGTATCTGCAGCTTTGGGGTGAAACTCGTGTTGCAACATCATCCGTGCATGTGTCGCGGACAAACGAGGAAAGAGAAAAAGGGCAGTGTCTAACAACAATTGTGCTTGTGTCACAATGGCATTGCGGTTTCACCAGGAAACACGGTTATCTAACACCATTCGTGCGGAGTCGCGAAGGTAACCCTGTGACCCTCCGCCTGTGTGCTCAGGTTAGTAGGAGGAGTCGAGAGAGCACTCGAAGTAGTGCATTGAGGCCGAAGAGCCTGTAGGCCGGAGAGCCTGTGGTCCTGTGGCAGAACAGGGCTGGCGTCAGACTTAGCATTCCCGGGTGTGTCGCTAAGTCTTGTACGGTGGGACCGTAGCATGGACTTGTTGCGGATCTTTATATGCAGAGTACACTGCATATATTTAGGGCATAATAATAAAATGGATACATAATCGAGTAGGTTCACAGTAAATTTATATAACTGTTTTATTACCTGAAATACCTGTTAATGCTTAGAAGTGTGGTTATTGTCTGTATATTTGTTATGCTAATAGAACTGCCCTGCTTAAACTGTATATCTGTTTATTTTCAGTTAATGAACCTGACGAGTTGTTTATTGATAGCTAAGTGAAATGTTATTCACTGAGCGAGTAGGCTCATTCCTCTACTCAAAACATTTTCAGGTCAGCATCAGCATCAGGAATCAGAAGGATCGTTTCACCCTAACGCTTAGTTGATAAAAGGTTTGTAGTTAGTCTAGTTAGAGGTCTCTTAGTCCATTCCCCTCGATCCTCGGGACAAGGTGTGAGTGAGAGAGAGAATGTGTATATCAGATGTAAATTAATGTTATGCTTTCTTTATGTTAATCAATGTATTATGCTGTAGACTTTGCTTGTATCTTCTATCAGTTTAATAGAGAAGTTTCTGCAGTTTGTTTAGTTCTTGTTTACAGCTTAAACTTGATTATCAATTAAATTCCTTGGATTGTTTTAACAAGTGAAGAATGGTTGGTTATGCGTTAATCCCACCTGCCGTGCCTTAATCTCGTGGTCTGTGTTTAATGTGAGATTGGGGCGCGACAACTCTTGGTATCAGAGCTTAGGTTGAGTACATAGTTACTCAGAGTCTAGGTCAGGGGACGATAAGAGACCAATAGGATTAAGGTTTAGGTGTCTTTCTTCTATCTGTAGTTTTCTAACAGGAAATATTCTGTTATATCATTGCAGATGGCAGGAAGAGGCTTTGATCGCGATGATCAGGCCGAGAGCCATGTTGGCCCTGATCCCTTGTACTTGGGTCCAGGTGGTGGTGACCACGTGGATGAAGCATCCCGGATGTACAGGATGTTTCTGGAAACCAAAGAAAAGTACAAGGCTGATAGGCGAGAATCTTCTTCTACCAGTAGTAAAGATCTGATGCGATCTTATGAGCTTGTAAAGAAGCTTGGTGGCACAGAGTTCAGTGGCACCACAGATCCCGCAGAAGCTGATGAGTGGTTTAGACAGATAGAGAAGGTTTTTCGTCTGATGGGGCTTCCAGAAGAGAAGAAGATCAATCATGCAGTCTATCTTTTGACAGGCGATGCAGAGTTGTGGTGGCGTGGTGTAGAAGAAAAGAGGAGGGGTACAGAGCTTTCCTGGCAGGATTTCTCTGAGGAGTTTCATCTCAAATTCTATCCACCCACTTTCCTTAATGAGAAAATCAGGCAGTTGCAGAATATCAAGCAGGGGAACATGACAGTTACAGAATATGAAGCGCTTTTCACACGGTTGGCTAATTTCTGTCCGCAGCTTGTTCCTGATAACATAGAAAGATGCAGAAGGTTTCAGGAAGGGCTAAGGCCAGAGATCCGGCATACAGTTTCTGCTACTAGTAGGAGGAACAGAGAGAACTTTGGTGAGTTTGTCGAGGCTGCTAGACAGGTTGAGGAATCTGTGAATGCTGACAAGGTGCCCGAGTCTAAGAAGAGATCTGCAGATTTCAGTAGAGGACAGTCCAGTAGTGGATACAGAGGTGGAGGTAGAGGTTTCTTTTCTAAACTTGGGCGTGGCCTTGGTTGTTTCGGCAGGCAGAGATCTGAGAATGTCACTACTTCTAGAGGCAGAGGAGGATATAACTCAGGAAGATGGAGCAGTGCCACTAGTGGACAGTCTTCAGGGTCGTCTATGTCAGTATCAGGTCCTCAGAGACAAGAGATACCGTTATGTAATAAATGTGGTAGACCACACACTGGTCAGTGTTGGGGTCCAAGTTGTTTTGCCTGTGGACAAATAGGACATCTTAGAAGGGATTGTCCTCAACTTCATCAAGCAGCATCACAAGCTTTTCAGCCTCAATACCATGATGTTCCGAGTTCCTCTGTGGCTTCTGGTTCTAGAGGTGGTGAAGCGTCTAGTGGCAGGAGTGGTCAGAGAGGACAACGTGGCAGAGGGAGAGCTTCAACACGTTTCTTCTCTTTGACACCTCAGGAAGGTATAATTTCTTCACAAGTTGTTACAGGAGAGATGTTTTTGTTTAATAGTATACCAGTCTCAGTTTTGATAGATCCGGGTGCTACTCACTCTTTTATACGACGTTCTTTAGTTGTTGAACTTAATTTGTTAACTCAAGAGTTGGTAAATGAGTTAGTGTTGAGGGTTCCACTAGGTGGACCGACAGTTTTATCTGAGTCCTGTCCCGGATGTTTGTTATCTTTTGGAGGTTTTACCTTCGCTGCTAATCTCATACCTTTGGATGTAAATACCTTTCAAGTCATCTTGGGTATGGATTGTCTTGAGACATATCGAGTGCAACTCGATTGTTGGAAGAAGGAAGCTACCTTTCAACTAGGGGAATTTTCTTGTGTCTTTACTGGAGACAGGAAAGTTCTACCTACGTGCATAATATCAGCTGCTGTAGCTGATAAGATGTTACAGAAAGGATGTGAAGCGTTCCTTGCTCATGTGGTGGACACTAGAGCAGAGAAGAACACCGCCAGTGTTTATGATGTGCCCGTGGTTCGTGAGTTTTCTGATGTTTTTCCAGAAGATTTACCAGGCCTACCTCCTGTCAGAGACTTGGATTTTGAAATTCAGATATATCCAGGTAGTCATCCAGTAGCATTGCCAGCCTATAGAATGGCACCTGCAGAGTTGAAAGAACTCAAGGTGCAGTTGCAGGAATTGCTAGATAAGGGTTTCATTAGACCCAGTTCTTCACCGTGGGGTGCTCCAGTCCTGTTTGTTAAGAAAAAGGATGGTACCATGCGTCTCTGTATAGATTACAGGCAACTGAACAAGATCACTATAAAGAACAAGTACCCATTGCCGAGAATAGATGATCTGTTTGATCAGTTGCGTGGAGCAACGATCTTCTCTAAAATTGATTTGAGATCCGGATATCATCAGCTCAGGATAAAGGCTTCTGATATTCCCAAAACAGCTTTCAGAACCAGGTATGGGCATTATGAGTTCTTGGTCATGTCGTTTGGGCTGACCAATGCCCCAGCAGCCTTTATGGATATGATGAATCAGACTTTCAAACCTTTTCTAGATCAGTTTATTGTAGTCTTTATAGATGATATTCTGATCTATTCCAGAGACGATGAACAACATGAGCAACACTTGAGAGTAGTGTTACAGTTGTTGAGACAACACCAGTTGTTTGCTAAGTTTAGCAAGTGCGAGTTCTGGTTGGCTGAGGTAGCATTTCTTGGACATGTTATCTCGAGAGGTGGAGTTAGTGTTGACCCTAAGAAAGTTGATTCTGTACTTCAGTGGGAACAGCCTACGACTCCTACTGAGATCAGAAGTTTCTTGGGATTAGCAGGTTATTACAGAAGGTTCATACAGAACTTCAGTGTGTTAGCATCACCTTTGACATGCTTGACGAGGAAGGATGTACCGTTTGTTTGGTCTGATAACTGTGAGAGAAGTTTTAAGATTTTAAAGAAGAGATTGACTTCAGAACCAGTGTTGGTTTTGCCTGAAGCAGAAAAAGGCTATACAGTGTTCTGTGATGCTTCCAGGAGAGGTTTGGGCTGTGTACTGATGCAAGAAGGCAAAGTTGTGGCTTACGCATCTAGACAGCTTAAGAAGAATGAAGAGAATTACCCTGTTCATGATTTGGAATTAGCTGCTATAGTTCATGCTCTTAAGACATGGCGTCATTACTTGTATGGTGAGACATGTCAGATATTTACAGACCATAAGAGCCTGAAATATATTTTCACTCAGAAAGACTTGAATTTGAGACAGCGCAGATGGCTAGAGCTGATTAAAGACTATGATGTGACAATCGATTACCATCCTGGTAAAGCTAATGTTGTAGCAGATGCCTTGAGTAGAAAGTCAAGTTCTTCAGTCAATGCATTTTCTATGGCATGTTTCAAGAGAGACTTGCTTGTAGATATGCGAAGGTTGAACTTAGACTTGGATGTGACTGGACAAAGTGGGTTGATTGCTCAGATGCAAGTCAGACCTACTTTCTATAATCAGATTAAGGAATTACAGCAGAGTGATGATGAGTTGTGGCAAATTATGCAGGAGATGTCAGAGGGTAAGAGAACAGAGTTCAGATTTTCTGATGAAGGCATGTTATATCTTCGTGATAGGTTGTGTGTACCTGGAAACAGTGAGTTGAAAGAGCAGATTCTTGAAGAGGCGCATACTTCTATGTATGCCATGCATCCAGGTAACACAAAGATGTACAGGAACCTCAAAGAGCTGTACTGGTGGTTTGGTATGAAAAAGGATGTGGCTGAATACGTGGCTAGGTGCGGGGTGTGTCAGCAGGTTAAGGCTGAGCATCAGAAACCTGTTGGTACTTTGCAGTCGCTTCCTATACCAGAATGGAAATGGGAACACATCACGATGGACTTTGTGGTAGGATTACCCAGGACGCCTAAGGGTTCAGACTCGATATGGGTAATTGTGGATAGACTAACTAAGTCTGCTCACTTTCTTCCTGTCAAGTCAACCTTTGACGTTTCAAAGTTGGCTAAGATTTATGTGGATGTAGTAGTCAGGTTGCATGGGATTCCAGTTTCCATTATTTCTGACAGAGATCCAAAGTTCACATCTAGATTCTGGAATCAGTTACATCGTGCGTTGGGCACAAAGCTGAAGTTTAGTACGACGTTTCACCCACAGACAGATGGTCAATCTGAGAGGACCATTCAGACCCTTGAGGACATGCTGAGAGCATGCGTGCTACAGTTCAAAGGTAACTGGGAAGAACACTTAAGCCTAATGGAGTTTGCATATAATAATAGTTACCATTCTAGTCTTGGAATGGCTCCATTTAAAGCTCTTTATGGCAGGAAGTGTAGATCGCCAGTTTGTTGGTACGAGGTGGGTGAGAAGGAAATTCTTGGACCTGAGTTAGTTGATGTGACTACTGAAAAGATATCAGTGATCAGGGATCAGTTGAAAGCTGCGCAGGATAGACAGAAAAGTTATGCTGATAAACGACGTCGACCTCTTGAGTTTGAGGTTGGCAATGAGGTTTACTTGAAAGTTTCGCCGTGGAAGGGAGTTCTGAGGTTTGGTAAGAGGGGTAAGTTGACCCCTAGGTATATGGGTCCATATCCTATTGTTGAGAGGATTGGACCTGTAGCTTACAGGTTGGATTTGCCGTCTGAGTTGGCAAATCTTCATGATGTCTTCCACGTATCTATGCTGAAAAAGTGTCACCCCGGTACAGATAAGATTCTAGATTCAGAACCGGTGCAGCTTAGAACAGATGTGTCCTATGTAGAAGGACCAGTGCAGATAGTTGATCACCGGATCAAAAAGCTTAAGAACCGTGAGTTATCTTTAGTGAAGGTTTTGTGGAGAAATCACAATATAGAGGAAGCTACGTGGGAGCTTGAATCAGAAATGCGTAACAAGTTTCCTTTTCTCTTTTAGGAATTTCGGGACGAAATTCTTATAAGGGAGGGAGATTGTTACGACCCGCGTTTCGTTTTACCAGTAAGTACCTTGGTTAGTGCATAATTGAGCTAGTTATGTTGAGATGAGTATTTGCTTTTGTTAATAGTGTTTTGAGCTTGAGCTAGTGTTAATGTATCATTAGCTTGTTTTCTTGTCCTGAGGTTGAGGACAAGTTCGTGTTTAATCCGTTGCCGAAGAAATCATGTGAAACCGACCTACGAGTAAAAAGATATGAGCTTTTTAGTGTGCAGGGACCTATGTGTAATATCGGAAAGTTTCTGGGTAATTTATTTTCGGCCCCCTGGGCGCCCTGCCTTGTCCTTTCCCTTGGTTTTCCTTTATCTCTTCCTTAGCCGACTAAGGAATGAACGAAGGGTTCATTCCTCCGTTAGCCGCTGGACGAGAAACAGAGAGGGAGAAAGGGAGCGAGCAAGAGAGGGAAAGCCGGGCGATCTAGCCGTTCTCCGCCGTTTTCCTTCGATTCCCCATCTTCCCCAGCCAAAGCAACCGCTGCACCCTTCTCCTTCTTCCTCGTGTTCTTCTTCCTCCAGCAGCCGCGAAGAAGACGACCATGGAGGTGGTCTAGGGAGCAAACGGTGCTTCCTTCTCTGTTCTTTCTTCTTGCCAAGTGCTTGCTAGGTCATTCCGGAGCTATAGGAGCGATTCGGGTAAGAATCGTCCACCGAATCGACCCCAATCTTCTCTTTCTTTTCTGCAATTTCCGCCCCTGCGCAGGTTGCACGGCGTGCAACTCCGTTTTGCACGGCGTGCAACATTGCAGATAACTGATATAGGGGAAAAATCCGTTTCTGCGCAGGTGCACGGCGTGCAAAGTCAGTTTGCACGGCGTGCAAAGTTGCAGATAGCGGAACGAGTTTCAGCCCAGGTGCACGGCGTGCAAATCAGTTTGCACGGCGTGCAGGTCAGTTTGCACGGCGTGCAAGTCAGTTTGCACGGCGTGCAAAGGTGTAGAAAAGCAGATCAGAAGTGCACTGAAGGTGCACGGCGTGCACGTTGCTGTAAAGGGCAGAATTAGGCGTGTTTGTGGACGTTTTTCGGTGTATACGAACACACCGAAGTGGGTGAGTAGCAGTTCATTTAGAAATCATTATTTAACTCATTTTAAATACTTATTTGCTTCAGTATCAGTTAATATGATTCCTGAACTGTGTAACATGTACGTTAGTATGATAAGTTCAGTGGAACTTGAAGTGCGTGATGTAAATGGTGAAAAAGAGGAAATTCTATGTCTTACAGTTGCTATATGATATTTCTGTTTAAAAGTTTGTTTATTAATCAAGTATAGATTTAGATGCCCTAACACCGTAGAACCCCTAAGTGGTATCTGCAGCTTTGGGGTGAAACTCGTGTTGCAACATCATCTGTGCATGTGTCGCGGACAAACGAGGAAAGAGAAAAAGGGCAGTGTCTAACAACAATTGTGCTTGTGTCACAATGGCATTGCGGTTTCACCAGGAAACACGGTTATCTAACACCATTCGTGCGGAGTCGCGAAGGTAACCCTGTGACCCTCCGCCTGTGTGCTCAGGTTAGTAGGAGGAGTCGAGAGAGCACTCGAAGTAGTGCATTGAGGCCGAAGAGCCTGTAGGCCGGAGAGCCTGTGGTCCTGTGGCAGAACAGGGCTGGCGTCAGACTTAGCATTCCCGGGTGTGTCGCTAAGTCTTGTACGGTGGGACCGTAGCATGGACTTGTTGCGGATCTTTATATGCAGAGTACACTGCATATATTTAGGGCATAATAATAAAATGGATACATAATCGAGTAGGTTCACAGTAAATTTATATAACTGTTTTATTACCTGAAATACCTGTTATTGCTTAGAAGTGTGGTTATTGTCTGTATATTTGTTATGCTAATAGAACTGCCCTGCTTAAACTGTATATCTGTTTATTTTCAGTTAATGAACCTGACGAGTTGTTTATTGATAGCTAAGTGAAATGTTATTCACTGAGCGAGTAGGCTCATTCCTCTACTCAAAACATTTTCAGGTCAGCATCAGCATCAGGAATCAGAAGGATTGTTTCACCCTAACGCTTAGTTGATAAAAGGTTTGTAGTTAGTCTAGTTAGAGGTCTCTTAGTCCATTCCCCTCGATCCTCGGGACAAGGTGTGAGTGAGAGAGAGAATGTGTATATCAGATGTAAATTAATGTTATGCTTTCTTTATGTTAATCAATGTATTATGCTGTAGACTTTGCTTGTATCTTCTATCAGTTTAATAGAGAAGTTTCTGCAGTTTGTTTAGTTCTTGTTTACAGCTTAAACTTGATTATCAATTAAATGCCTTGGATTGTTTTAACAAGTGAAGAATGGTTGGTTATGCGTTAATCCCACCTGCCGTGCCTTAATCTCGTGGTCTGTGTTTAATGTGAGATTGGGGCGCGACATAATGTCTTCTCAAATATAAGAAGAAATCATACTAGGGTAGGGGAAGGAGAGGATAAGAGGAAGGAGGAAAGGGGGAAGGGAGATGGAGATAGATGAATAGGATCATTAGTCAATGAGAAAGTAGGGATTTTGGGATAGGGGAAGGACAACAACCTATGATGGAGGAGGAAGAGAATGCGACAGTAGAGGAGGAAGATAATGTGGCGACGGAGGCATCAACAATGTCATCCTTAGCTCTGGTTTCTCCCCAGCATTGTCCTCAAGATCATCCTCAGTGGTAAGCAATAATGAAGAGGAGGCATCATCTTTGGCAATAGCGAGTAGGAGTAGCGGTGAGAACAACAATGGTGGAGAGGAGAGAAATCATCCACAAAATTGTTGGACAGATGAATTGCAAGAAATGCGGGCAGGGGAAAGAGGGGAAAAAGGGTTTCTCATGGGGCTGAGTAAGATATTCCTCCTCAGCTATTTAGAAAACTGACAAGGAAAAATATTCATCTTTGGTTACAAGACAAAAACCACCAGCATGCAAACAACTTTCTTGTTGGCTATCAATGAATAACTGTCGCCTAACCTCCCAACGCAGCGATACATACGCCGTCAGTTGCATATAAAAAACTAATAAGAAATATGAAGTGGAGGTGGGCAAATTTTCACGTGTCGCATGCACGAACATCTCCCTCACCGGTCACAAACATAACAACCATTGAGAAAGAGCAATTATTTTTTGTGAGACCAATGGTGTGTGTATCACTTTATCTCGTAAGTTATTTTAATCAAAACTGACTGTGTAGATTTCTAGGAGGCAAATGAAATGCCCACAAAAATTTTGTGCAAAGTTCTTTTTTCATGGGTGATATATATCATTAGATTTTATGATAAGAGATCGACAACAAAAAGAAAGTACATCCTGTGTTTTTTGGGCTGGTCAATTGACGACGGTTGTCTACTTATAACTGACGCTATAGATATATTCGTCAGTTTTCCTTGAAAAAATAACCAATGTCATATCCCCATTCTATAGTAGTGATGGTGAAACGAGTATTCCTAAGGGAAACACAGAGTGTATATTGTGAGGATGACAACGTTCATGCTAGCCCTCTTTGAGAATGACTACGGTTGGGTCTTGGTGATTATAATGTAATCTGATTAGAGGACAACTACTGTTGTATCTTAGTATTTGGGTTTGAATACCTTGGTTTCTAGCGTCGACACCTGTTACAAGGTGGGATAGTTGTGTACATGACTATATGTTGCTATTTTGTAGTATGACCGATAAGTCACTACGGTGTAGGCTCGTACTAACCGAGTGTGAAGAAGATATTAGAGTGTGGATCGTCCTAGGTATTGTATGGAATTGATTGCAACCAAGTAGTGGTCAGTTGGACTTTGTGTGGTATGACTCAAACTTCCCAATGACATAATAAAAGATGTAACACAACTGTGTCATATATCTTCTAGGGTGAAATGTGTTTCACATTTATTATTAACCCTTTCTATACCTCTTGTAATACTGAGCTATCATATGATGCAATCAGAATGTGTAACTATCAGAAGAATAGATACTATTTCCTTTATATATATGTTTTTATAGTCATGTTTGTTTCTAAAGCCTATTTTCTCAACTTGATTAGTATGCTAGAATTGCCTAATATATTAAATTACTTATTGAGTATTCAACCTTTTTCATTTAGTTACTGTTAAATAATCTCTTGTAATCAATATCTATCGGAGAGAGTTATATCTCTCATTGGGACATGGATCTCACCCGTGGGTTACTACATATTTTTAGGTGGTCGTCAGCAAAAAGGTCAAGGACGTTCTATTGAAGAGGAGTAGCATGTTGATCAATAGACACAAAAGGTTGGACATATGTTGTTGTTAGTAGTAGAGTCTATGTGTCATCCCTGTATGCTCAGGTCTGAGTATGGGAAGTGTTTTGTAGATGATGAATTGTATCGACATGAGGTTTTGGCAGTATGCCAGTGTTTGTAATATATGACTTGTACTTGTGAAGATATCTCTTTTATATACATGTTGTGACTGAGACCATTGGATACAGATGTAAATACATGTTAATGAGTTATGGAAAAGGATGGACCTTTCATCAAATGTTTTTGAACTTTTTTATGATGTGAAATTGGTTTTAATTCTTCTACTTTTTTGGCTATGTGATTAGTTAGTAGTTGATTGTGTTTTGTGTTTTGAATAATCTCATTTAGCGTGATGAGGTGTCATGGGTAAGTTGGTATCAGATCTCTAGGTTCGTTGAGTTTATAGGGACACATGACTTAGGTTTGACTCTATTCTTATGTTATCCAACACATCTGATCATAGCTTATGCGTATGTAGATATGTCTAGAGGACACAAATAACACACTAAGATTAGTTGTGTTGCACCAGGAGGAGGTGGTAGTAGGTAAGCACACAATGAAAAAGTGCCAGATGTAGGGCCGGAGTAGCCCACAATGCCTTAGTTTGACCCCACAATGATGGCCAACCTTGCATTTCAGTCCATGTTGGACAAATGATAACCATGATTACACATCTAGCTGACAGAGTGCCAACACCTCACGCTAGGGCAGCCATCCCTAATATGGAATCCCCAGGTGTCAGAAAGACATTTGAATATCTTAGACATGCCATGGCGATCAAGTATGTTGGTACTTCAGACCCAACAAATGTCAAAATGTGGCTGACATAGTTGGATAAAGAGTTTAAGATTATGAACATCCCTAAATAGGACAATGTGAAACACACTATGTACTTGTTGAAGGGTAGTGCAGACCATTGGTGGGCCATAGAAGAAGAAAAGAGACTAGGAGTGGTGATATGATGGGAAGCATTTTGGCGGGAGTTTGTCATTTGATACCACCCGGAAACCTATGTAGATGAAAATATCTCTCACTTTGGTAAGATTTGTTAGGGATCAATGACCATCAATGAATATGAGTCAAATTTTATGGAGCTTCCAAGGTTCTTCCTGCATATGGCGGTTACATATAAGGAAAGGATATGTAGGTTTGAGAGAGGCCTGTGTACAAAATTGACTACAATAACATCAGCTTTGGAGAACAAACAAAGGTTTTCCACTTTTGTGTAGTTTTAGTAAGGCAGATTGATAGGTCTTCCATAGTAAAGCATGAAGCCAACACAGAGAAAAGTGCGGCTCAGTTCTAAGGGCAGTCTTATGGAGGCTTTAAGAAGCTGAGGTTTTCTCCACCACAATCACAACAAAGGTCGACTTTTACTGAGCATAGGTCATATGCACCATCACAATGGTCCCTGAGTAGGGGTAGAGGTCACAGTTTTCCACTTGTAGGAGCTCATAGTACCTCATCCGTTTCAGTGACAACGTTGTCTCAGCCATGGTATGAAAGTAAGACCAATCATAAGTGTGGACAAGTGGGGCATACAAAGTGGTTTTATCCAATAAAGGATGACGAGGTGACCCAAGAACCAAGGCAAAGTTAGCAAGGTTAACAACAATGACAATTTAGTAGTGGTGGTGGTAGAGGATGCAGTCACGCATCACAGGTAGGTTCCTCTAAATAGGTTAGTAGAGTACATGGATGGAAACAAGAAACAACTAGGTTCTATGCCATGAGCTAGCTAGAAACGTGGTCAACACACGGGTGATGACATGTCAAATGGAGTTATTTCATTCTGATTATCTACTTCTTGTTTTGTATCTATACTAGTTGACCCAAGTGTGACACACTCTTTGATCACCAGAGAGGTGATAGATAGTTGTTTTCTGTCTGTTAGTAGTAGAACAGATAACCTTCAATTTGAAACCACTCTAGTTGGATCTTCTGAGTTGAGGGAGGTTTGTTCTTCCTATGTTATTTCTTTCTCAGGTTGCAACATTCAAGTGGATCTCATGCCACTTGACATGCATGGATTCAATGTGATTTTAGGGATGGATACCTTAGAGTAGTATAAGTTTGTATTGGACTGTACTACTAAGGTGGCGACATTCCATGATGGAGATATCTCGTGGATCTTCCAAAGTGATAGGAAGATTCTTCCTATGTGTTTGATGTCAGCCATGACATCATAAAGATTGATGAGATAAGGGTGTGAGGCTTTCTTAGCACATGTTGTGGATACCAAGGATAGAGGTCCTAGTATCCAGGAGGTACCAATGGTGTATAAATTTAAGGATGTTTTTCCTGAGGAATTTCCTAGTGTTCTCCCTCCTAGAGAGATTGAATTTGAGATCAATCTTGTTCCTAGAACGCAACCCATAGCACAATCACCATATAGGATGGCACCAAAAAAATTGCAAGAGTTAAAGAAATAGTTGTAGGAACTGTTAGAGAAGGGTTTTCTTAGGCCAAGCACTTCCCCTTAGGGTGCTCCCGTGTTGTTTGTAAAAAAGAAGGATGGTTCAATGAGGTTGTGTATAGATTACTGACAGTTGAACAAAGTGACGATAAAGAATACATATTTGTTACCAAGGATCGAGGACCTTTTTTATCAGTTAAGAGGTGTCATTGTTTTTTCAAAGATAGACCTAAGTTTAGGTTAACACCAATTGAGAATCAAGGTGGATGACATACCCAAGTCAGCTTTTATGACTAGGTATGGTCACTACGAGTTTGTGGTTATGTCATTTGGGCTAACCAATGACCAGCAACATTCATGGATCTAATGAACATGGTGTTTAGACAATATATAGATCAATGTGTGGTCATGTTCATAGATGACATCCTGAAATACTCTAATGATAGCCAACAACATGAGCAACACTTTTGACATGCGTTGACTTTGTTGAGGCAACACCAATTATATGATAAGTTTAGCAAGTGCTGAATTCTGGTTGTCTGAAGTGTCTTTTCTGGGTCATGTCATATCAGCTAAGGGTGTTTGTTTAGATAGTAAGAAGAGGATGGTACAATTTGTCTTCACAATAGGATGATAGTTCCTGATATTGATGGACTGAGGAAGAAGGTACTTGAGGATGCTCACTCCTAGATGTATGTGATGCATCCTGGAAGTACCAAGATGCACCATAGTTTGAAGAACATGTATTGGTGGCCAGGACTAAAACATCATGTGACAGAGTTCCTTGGTGAAAGTCTAGATTGTCAGTAGGTTAAGGTAGAGTACCATAATTCTACAGGGACACTACAACTATTTCTAATACCTCAGTGGAAGCAGGATCATATTACTATGAACTTTGTGGTTGGTCTTCCTAGGACAACCAAAGGTCATGATTCCATATGGGTCATAGTATACAGATTGGCAAAGTTAGCTCACTTTCTTCCAGTCAAGATGCCATTTGCAGTATAAAAGCCGGCATATGTATATGTTGATGAGATAGTCGTTTGCATGGCATTCTAATGACTATAATTTCTAACAAATGTCCACAGTTTACAAGTCAATTTTGGGAATGTCTTCATTCAAAAATTGAAACACAACTGAGATTCAGGACAACTTTCCATCTGCAGACTGATGTCCAGTCTGAAAGGTCTATTCATACTTTAGAAAATCTTTTGAGGGCATGCATGTTGCATTTTTTTGGAAGTTGGGATGTACATTTTAAGTGTTTTATAAGACCCCTAATCATACTTAAAATGTTGAACAATATTAATTATCATAATTGGGTGTTTAAAACCTTAATCTAACATTTTCAAGTATTTTTATATCATGCGACAAGTTTAAGTTTCAAGTTTGGTCCAATTTGTACACTATTTGTGCAAGTTATGGAATTTTATGTATATTTTGGGATTTTCTAGAATTCACCCACATGAGAGGTTTTTCTTGCAATTCGTCACATGATTATGATCCTTATATGTTTTCTTATCATTCTTGAGATTTTTGAGCCATGGGGTGTTTAGTTGGTGGTGTTTCTCTTCTAGGGTGACTTAGGGTTTACCCCTTCATGGATGAGTTAAATTTGAGGCCATAGCTCGATGGTCCTCCTTTTTGGTTGAGGTAAGATGGTTCTCCTAGTGAGAGTACAATCGACAGTGATCCCTGGAGGTGGTAGGTTGATGGTTTTCTAGCTTGGTTCACTTGGACTGATGGTTCACTTAAAAGAGGTGGTCAACTGATGGTTCACCACTTAAGTGACTAAGGTTCCAAGCAACCGATGGATCCTTTGCTTGAAGGCCGATGGTTGGATGAGAGCCACTAACCAATGTCCAAGTAGGTCTCCATGATCGGTGGAGCTTCTATCTTGCATGGTTGTGGAAGCTCTTAGCCATGGACACATGGAGAGCTACTAGGACACCTCAAGCTTCTCTCTTTCCTTTTTCATAAGCTTTATATGCCGATACTTTAGCTCACAAGAGAAAAATTTGGTCCCCTATCTCTTCTTCTCATTGCATAGCTTGTCTTTCCCATGATTGGTGGTGTAGGAGGCACCCAAGGTAGAAGCAGATAGCTGATCTTCTTGTTGGAGCTTATTGGGTTCAGATCTACCATCACTTAGGGTTTGTAAAGCTTCCTTTTGGTGATTTTGACCTAAATGAGTAAGAATATTTCTCTCTCTTTTGTTTATTTTTCTGTTCTTCTTCCTCCTACCTTATTTTTGGATGGAACTCTTCTGTTCCATGGTAAAGCTTTCTAAAGCTTAAAGAACCTACTTTTCTTGCTCCTTCTACCTAGGGTTTGCTTCTCTTGTGAAGAAAGGTGCTACTTGGCCAAGTTCAAAGCTTACCTAGGGTTTTTATTACCTTCCTTGCTCGATTTTATCAATGTTTGGGATCTTAACTTCTTCTTAGAGGTGAGTTTTATAACCCTCTTCACATTTATTGCTTACTACATGCTTGCTTACTCACATTCTTGCTCTAAAACGAAGATCTATGCATATAAAAGCTATGCTTGTCTAGGGTTTTGAATTTTTATGGTGTTCCTTGCTTAGTTTTTAGTTGTATATTAACCTAAAACTATGTACACGTTCTTCCTAAGGTATAGAAAGACTCATATCAGGTTGGTATGACAACTGATGGTGCTTGGCACCTATCAAAGATGGCTTATACTTTAGTTTCTAAGCTATTTTCTTCGCCATACATCAACTGATGGTGATGCCTTGTGACAACCGATGGAGTTGTCTTCATGACAACCAATGGTGATGACCAATAGTGACAACTAAAAATGTCAACCTATGGTCATGCCTTAGGTTATTTTTAAACTCTTTCATAAGCTCAATAATTAATGGTTAAGTACCCTAAAGATGGTATGAATCGATGGTGACCTTAGCTCAACGTCTGATGGAGACAAATGATAGTAGTATTGACTCTATCAACTGATGGTGACACAATGTGTCACACACAATGGTAGTTCAGGTTACCACAACCGATGGTGAGTTAAGATTTTAAATGTTGCTTCATTTATGCCCTAAATTGATGGTTTCTTGGGTCAATTGATATCGGGGTTGGACCTACACTCTAATTGATAGTTTTGAATGTTGAACTTGATTCAATGGTTGTTATTTGATGCTTTGAAATCCAATGGTTTAGAATGAAGTCTATAGCATACATTATTGGTTTTAATAACCTGAATTTTATGTTTCAATGCCTTTAATTTGTAGTCTTACCTTTGCCCTCGTATGAATATGTTTGATAAATCACTATAATAAGCAGATGTGTAACTTTAATGTGATAAATATTGTTACACCTAATCCTAATGTAACTAAGTGATGGTGATAGAATGTAATTAGCCCTCTTGTATGATTACATGTGACAATGAAATACTTTCTTCTTATTTTGAACCCTAATATGATGCTAATTGAACATCATAGTTTCTTTCTATGTTGTTATTGTATGACACATGTGTGTTGATGATCTATTGAGCCTTATTCTAAAGCATGGAAAGATAATGTTGGGCATGTAGGAAATAATGTGATGGTCTTAATGACCTTTGGCATGGATAATTTCTGAATGAGGGGTAATCCTCTGTATGACGTGACAAGGGTTGAAACTCAAGAACAATGTGATACCACAATTGCGTGTTGGGGTGAAATGATGATAGGTATTGTCTCATGTATGGCAATGAATTATACCATGTAGTGGTAGTGATGAAGAATTAAATCACATACTTTTTATATATTCTGAAGTTGAAATACTTATACTCTTTCTAGAAATGAATTAGGGTTTGTATGTCCATTTGTACGATGAAGCCCTAATTCCCTTAATTGGCATAATTATTCAAGTGAGACCCTAATCATGCAGAGCCTTGAGCCATAGAACTATTTTCAGCATTAGAACTTGCTAGAAGGTGAAATGAGTATTCCTAAGGGAAACTCAGAGTGCATATTATTGAGTATGCGAGGTACTTATTATCCCGAACCCAAGTGTCTACGGAGGATAACTACAGTCATACCTAGCCCTCTTTGAGAACGACTACAGTCGGGTCTCAGTGATTATAATGCTACATTATTAGAGGACAACTATGGTTGTATCTCAGTATTTGGGTTTGAATATTGGTTTCTAGCCTCGTGACTTGTACCCAAGGTGGGCTAGTTGTTTATAGAACTATATGTTGCTATTTTTTAGTATGACCGATAAGTGACTGCGATACAAACTCGTACTGACCGAATGTGAAGAAGATCTTAGATTCTGGCTCATCCTAGGTCTTGTATGCAACTGATTGTGACCAAGTGGTGGTCACTTGGACTTCGAGTTGTATGACTCAAAGTCCTTCTATTAGGAACATCAAAATATTTTTAAACTTAAACCATATTTTTATGAAAATGCTATCTTCATTCCATTAAAATTGGTGCCAAATAAATCATCACTTTGAGCTTTTAATTAAATACTTCAAAAAGGCATAAACTTATGGATCATAATCTAGATATAAACATCAACTAGAATCCACACTTTACCAAAACACTAACAACTCTTAACACTTGAATTCAAAAATGGCATTGGGCATTTAAAGGCTACAAAAGTTCAGTCCATCATATCCTATACACCTTAAAGGAATTTTTTCACTTGAAATTATAGAAATCCACATGCAATTGGGTATTAAAAAACCCAATGGTTCACTCCATAACATCTTACAAATCTTAAAAAAATATTTTGTCCTTGAAAATAAATCCAAAATCTAGTCTATCACACCCTACACACGTTAAAAAATTTCATCATCAAAATTAAGCCATTATTTTACTCTAAGAAAACATTAAGAATATTCAGCCATACTAGGGCATAACTCTAGGCACTCCCCAAAAAGAGCACTAGAACCTATCTAAACCAATCCTAGTAGGTTTTAGAAGCATCTAGAATGACCAACCCCTTCATAAAATATTTTAAAAAAGTTTATAAAAAAATTTAGGTCATGAAATATTTCATATTTTAGGATTTACATTCTCATTTTACCCAAACATAAAAATTCCAACATCAACACATACTTTTTATGTGGAAGTTAACTAATATAAACCCACTTTATCCATCTTTATCAAAACAACATATCATCATCAATTTATTTTGCTATTTTTATTCAGCATATTTATTAGGCACTATGCTTAACAAATTAGTTGTATCATGAACATGATATCATTTCTCTTTCTCATGTTTGTCTAAAAACTTTATAAGTGACTTCATCTCTATATTCATCAACCACATTATGTCATCATTCTTTTTGTATGTGGTTAACTATCTTATCATATCCATATATAGCATCTAGAGATACAATCACTTTCTTACATATATTAAATCTTGGTTGTGCCAAACAAACATATACAACAGGCTCATCAAACATATCTCAAAACTTTATTCATCCCAACTAATGTTCTTTGATCCGATATCATGTGGGTAGTGACATGCTTGGTCTGATCACACTCAATTCTAGGAGTAATAAAAGCACACATCCTATCTTCCCCCTGCAGTTTAGGGTTTGCAAGCCTAACTCACTGGCATCGGTGGTTAGCTTCACAAGCTCTCACCACTAAAGAACCAACCAAATCAACACATTATATGACATTCTCTTCTAGGTAGTCTACTTCTTACCCAACTCTTTCTTATATACACAACCACTAGAGTCCTAACGGGAACCATCAACACGATCATGAGGTTTCACAACAAACTAGTCTCATTTTCCTACTCTAGGGTCTTGAGGCTCTCTCTCCCTCACCCAGATTACATGTATTCATGTTTATGTTCACATATTCATATATATAACCAGACTCAATATAAATCTAGGGTTTGGTTCTCTTAAGAAAATCTAGGTTCAACATAACTATAGAAATCATGCATAAAGTGACTCAACTCATTCACACCAGAGTAGTCTAGCTTGGGACATATCATGTCATATAATTTCTCCTATTTCTCATATATTGGAGGTTAGGTTCTCCGAACTTATCCCTTTGGGTCTCACCTTCTGTGGATTTAATCCTATATTTGGTCCTGATACCAAAGGTCCTCCTATGTAAAATAGCTTGAAGCTTGATGATTCACACCCTTGCCTTGACTTATCTTAGTTTAACTTAGAAAGCTTATGTGCTTTCATTATCATAAGTTATGTCACACCCTCAAAATTGAACTCAAATTATCAAATACAACTTTTATCATCATAAACCAAATTATATCATCATGTCGAACTTGGGTCAAATATCCTTTCGTACACTATCGTACAAGTTGTCATAGATTCAAAGATGGCTCTAGTCATCTAATCTAGAACAACTCTCTCTTCTGGACTGATGTCACTCACCTTCACTTAGGTTGCATGACTACCTACTACTGTCTTGTGTGTGAGGACACATTTTCATATTTACTTACATATATAATAAAATATTATACAATGTGTCTATGATAAAACAAATGTCATAGACAACTGTCGAGACTCGAGCCAATTGGAAGAAAAACCAAATCAAAAAGTTATGTATCCCACACAAAGTAGAGACTCTAGTGCCCTATCACCTAGTGAAAGGGGTGAGAATTAGGTTTAGACTAGTGTAGCTATCCAAAACACACATGAAAATATGTCTAGAATTTCTCATCTAATGAATCCTATCATTTCCAAACAATGTAACATACCGTACCACCATATCACAAGGAATGACTCACACATGATAGTCTACAACATTATGGACACTGGTCTAAACCTAGTTCTAGTACATCTATTCTCTAAAGTACAAGCTAAGTGAGATCTATTCTTTAAAAGACAAGTACTCTAACCACAAATATTTTTGAGTTTAATATTTTCATTAATTTTGAGTTGTATACTGAGTAAATGTTATTCTTTCCTATTATTCATGCTTTGATACCAACTGTGACGTCTCCAGATTTTCATCACCTTGACCAAACATGTGATGTCCAAATTGAAACCCTCACCTCAGTGGGATTTACAATTTAAACAAAACACACTAGGTCAAGAAAAATAAACTCATATTAAGTTAGAAGGAAACAATAGTAGCACACACACATGAACAAATAAAAACCATACAACACAAGACCACCATTCACCATATAACTACAAAATCAATTATTATTACAAATTAATATTATACATTGAATAGAAAACTTTACATGTAAACATGCTACACAAAACAAGAACTTTTAGACTATAGGTCCACATGTACATCTGCTCCCCACTCAACTCTCAACTATCAAGGTATTCAAGATCATATCTCCAACTCACCTACAAGAGATTACAAGTGGTACAAGTCAACACAATATAATAAAATAATGTGTTGAGCATGCTACAAGATTTACAAAACTCTTAGTACTATGACTTGGCCATAATATAGATCTAAAATTTGTAAGTAAAAATATAACAAAAGAATAATTGAATAAAAATGTTTATTAATAGAAGAGAATAGATATATTTAAGAAAAGTTTCCATCATGTATCTTGTCAAAGAGTTTGATCATTTGTACAATGTGGAAGACTACCAAAGTGTTATGTCTCTTCCAAGAACTTTACAACCAAAGATTTTAACTGCTTTACTTTACAACACTTCACTACAATAGAGTTGTAGTGCTTCAATTTAACATAACACTTCACTACAATAGAGTTGTAGTGCTTCAATTTAACATAATAGATATTTTATGTTTCATGTGTTCAAAACTATATATACAGATAATAAAGATACCTAACATAGATGAAAAATTATTTAATCCAATATCATATGCTAGGTCTCTTATACACATATAACAAAACCATACTAAATAGTCCAAGTAAGAGGTAAAGAGTACCTCATATCTAGATAAACTAATCACCACATACCTGAAATCAACTACAACCTTGGTCAAAACTTGATTCAGAGAAGATCATACATGACTTGTATTAGATTCTCATCATCAACCCTAGTTATGTCCATTAGGGTTTGACTTAGTTTATTTTAATATTTCCATGATTTATTTGAATATTCCCATGATTACATGTCTTTTCAACTTGAACTTAGGTTAGTGATATTATATTCCATATAAATATACATTATTTAAATATTTTGTTTCATATATGGGAACATATTAACCCTAGTTCACATACATTAATCCAATATGGGTCTCAAACCATACATTTTGAGGATCATCATATTGATAAGAGTTACATGTGTTAAATTGATATTATGATTATGTATTAGATTCCAAGTACAAATATGAGGGCATTCTGAATATTCCATCATTTATTGATCATAAAAGTATTTATTGTATTCTGTATAGGGTCATCAACCCTAATTATCTATATGAAGAATATTACATGAATATATGCATTAAACTCATTATCTCATACTTCATTTGAGTTGTAAACATGAAATTAGAGTTTTGATTAATTTTTTTATAAATTATATAATAAATTTGATTATTTATTTACTCATGAACTTAGTCTTATGCATATTATATCATATCTCTAATATTTAAACATAAAAAGACTAATGTAGAGGTCATATCTTATTCTCCTCTTTATTATAATAGTTCTGATACCTTTTTTGTATTTTTATGAAATTAGAGATAATTACTATGAATTGTACAAGATATGGGATATCCTCACCTTCATGCCAGACAAATACTGGCACGTAGCCTTCATTGGAGTTGCGGCTCTCTAGCTGACTTAGGTTGAATCATGTTTTGGTTTCCTGGGAGCCGACCTGTCTGACTTGGAGTGGGACCCACCTAGTCTAATCTTTTCTCTACCTCATGTGTTCTCAACATAATTCTTCTATTCTTCTGTGCATGATTTGTCATTGTGCCACCCATTTCTATTGAGAAAATCCAACTTCTCAACATTTCTTCTCACACACTTTTTCATCCCTTGAGCTTTGACAATCAAGTCTCTATGCCATCATACCCATGGATGCTTCTGCATATACTCCTTACTTGCGGGAAACATCAGTAGCATTATTTGTTCTATGATAGGAGAAAAGGGGTAACCACCCATACGATTTCACTCACATAGGAGATAACCTACATAATTGTTGGGCTTCCAGGAACTCACTCACAATCTCAATTTGTGATCATAACCCATTCTGAATAGATTGTGAACTATATCTCCTTCTCTGATGTCAAGGAGTTCGTTGGCCATGGAAGTCACCATCTGAGAAGGGGTGGGTTGTCTAGTAGCTTTGTCCACCTACTTGGCATGTTTACCCTCGTCAACTTCCTCAAAACTCTCATCTATATCTATGTACTTCTTACTCGAACTACCTACAGAATACGATGGAGAGATGGAGAGGAGAAGAACATGGTTTTCTCTTATTTGACAATTTTGATCTTCAATGAGTGGTCAATCTGGAGAACTTATCAAGATGAAGCTAAATACCCATTCACAAGTTTCCCTACACCCATGACCTTCGAGAATAACATCAAGGAAAGGGGGTCCTCGTCCATGGTCCTGTAACTGCAATGAAGGAGAAGATTTCCACTACTATCACATGCAATCCAAGGGTCAAAAATAAATCATAACCTAATTTGATCCATGGCTTCACCCTCTCAATAGGTGTGAGACATCTAATGTCACCCAAAACTTTAGGCTAACTAATATTATCTAAAATCTAATATCATCAATACACTAATTATTTTGCAATAATCAAATCTAGATATCTTCTTCTAGGATCATTGAAATATTGTGAAATTTTAACCATAGGTTTATTATAGAACAATCTTCTTTGTATTACTATTAGGTTCCAAAAAAACCAAGAGTTGGACTTTTTAATTAAAAATGTAAAAATGATATAAATTTAGGGATCATAATGGGATATCAACATCAACTAACATCCATACTTTACTAAAACATTGGGAACTCTTAAAGGAATGAATTCAAATATTTCATTAGACATATGAAGGCTCCAAAAGTTAAGTGCATTACATCATACACACATTTAAAGAAATTTCATTCTTGAAATTACATAAATCAAATTAGGCAATTGGGTGTACAAAACCCTAATGGTCACTCCATAACATCTTACAAATCATAAAGCATATTTCATCCTAGAGAATTAGTTCGAAATCTAGTCTATCACAACCTCCTTTGAAGAGAACAACTGGTACTCTAGTGAAAAACCATAAAGTACTCCCTAGGGGTAGGACACCTATATCATATATCTTACAACTGTAATCTCCTTCAGTGCATTCAGAATCATCATCATCATCTAAGCCTCAGTCCCAACTATGTTGGGGTCGGCTACATGGATCCTGCATTTCCATTCACCTCTGTCATGGGCCTTACTCTAGTTGAGATGTAGAGATTCAAAATCTCTCTTTATAAGCTCATCCCATGTTAATTTAGGCCTTCCTCTTCTTCTATTTATAGTGTTTGGCTCAATAGCATTTCTTTGTATAGGTGCACTAGTTGGTCTGCATTGCACATGTCCATACCATCTGAGTCGACCCTCACATAACTTGTCCTCAATACTTGCCACCCCCACTTTATTCCTGATATAGTCATTTCTCAAGCGATCTTTTCTTGTCTTCCCACACATGCATCTCATCATACGCATTTTAGCCACGTTCATCTTGTTGAGACCTTGTTTCTTCACTTCCCAACATTCACTCCCATAGAGCATGGCTGGTCGTATAGTTGTTCTCATCAGAATGATGTAGTTAAGAATGCTTGGGTGAGAGTAGTACTAGGATGGGTGACCTCTGGGGAAGTCCTTGTGTTACACCCCTTTCAAAAACTCCACCCATGCTTTCATATTTTGTGTAAATGTAGCAGATCCCAAGCCCGGGTAAAGGAGGAGGGTTGGTGGTAGGTTGATAGTCAGCCTATAAAAACTTTGTCACTCTTTCTATGGCATGGATTCTTATAAGAATTTTAGTGCATTGAGAATATAGAAACAAAATACCTTAGGGAGGAAGTTCACAAAGGATTATTGTTGTGATACAAACCATGCAGGGAAATGTGGCATCAGACAGGAAGTGGAAACAAAAAAAATATTTTCCATATTACCCGTACATAGGAAATTATGTCAACAACTATGCAATGGGCATGAGCGTTTAATGAGTTCATACTTAGTCCTGGAGCAAGCCCAACAACTTACACTTGTTGAAGTAGTGCATCCTTCTAGTTGTACATGGACAGCATATGCAGAAGCTCCTGGTCTCCACCACGAACAACATGCTAATGTTGTCCTCCCAGAGATAGGAAGCAACCTCTTCGCCTCTATGGAAGTCCACATAGACCACCTAGAACTCATGTTGCTAAATAGAACAGACAAGAAGGAGCTTTCCCTCCCCTCGATGTACTAGTCACCAACTTACTCTCTCACAATTTCTCCCTTGTTATCCCTCCCTTTATTGGGTAGGACTTGGTCAGGCTCGTTGTAGGTTGCCATAACTAGAGAGGATAACAATTGTTAGTGGAAATTGAGTTGTCTCTGAGAAGCCCCCAATATCCCTCTATTTATAAGAGGGTTAGGGTCACGTGTTTTCCCTAGCAAGTCGGTCGCCTCATGACCTCCAACTAATCGATTCACTAGGTAAACCGTTCAGCTCACGCCCTTGTTCATGCAGAACTCAACCAATACAATTTTGAATCAGCCTGACACTCCAACCAGTTGGTTCAACACTTGAACCGGTCGGTTGGGAGCTTAGTCAGTTGATTCGTTGCTTAAATTGAATACGTAAACACTTTAGCAATCAATTTAATTTGCATTCATGATTAAACTCCTCTTCTAGGTGTATCCTCTGTGTGTGACCCCATAGGCTCCTATTTATGTTGGAAGTGAATGCCCATAACTAGTTTATGATATCACAAGCAAAGAGTAGTGCCCAGTTACACATCATTGCTACCCAAACACTCAAGGAAGTTGGAGAACAACTTATACCTACAATATGTGTTAGGTGTTACAATGATTGTCTAATTCCTTTGTCAACAATATCCAGAATGAACTTGAGGCATAGAATCATCATCCTCTCAATGTACAATCCATGTTCCTTGATCTAGAGAAGACTGGCTAACATATATATGATCTCAATATCATATATTGATTCCCATGTGCATGAACATGATTTTCTTAGTCTCACTTATCAAGTGGTCTGGATATCAAACTCCTATAGGAGGGACAAATCCCATCTAAATCACTAACAATAATTCCCATGTGTCATAAAAGATTTGATCATCACCTTTATGGAAACCCTTATTCAACATCACATTGGATGATGTCAAAACATACCAAAAGATTGGTGATGAGTGTAGTGACTTCAGGTCTAAGAACCAAAATCATCATCTTCACTATAAGAGATGATTATGACCACCTATTATGGTTTCCATGTGTCACTCTAAAGGTAGGTCTGTCTGATTTATTGTTCTCTAATAAGTAACCATGTACTTGGTTTGATATTACATATATCATGACTCATGAGATTTTGTCATCAACCAACACACACTCTAGTCTTTAGTGTTAGTATTGTCTATCTGCCTTCCATTATAATATGTGACTAGGGACATAATAAGAATGTACGTACTCTTATCATCCGTATGATCTCATTCAAGTCACATACTTGAACAAATATGTCATTGAGTATTGTCATTCTTTAGACATTCATTATGTTTACCCATTATCTCATAACTGAGTGAAACAGAATGAATCAGAAGCTTGACTTTATTATTAATCAAATATTTTATATGATATGCCCTCACAATCATCATCTAGGAATATGTACCAACAAACTCCCACCTGCAAGTTCTAAATCAGTAGGTTGGAAATATTTTTCTATGGTTAGTATATTGCATGTTTCACATCTCTTCGATGTACGACATCTCATCTAAGATGGAATTACTGTAATATGCTATCTGATATTCCTTGCCTAACTAGTAGCTCCATTGTTGACATAATATTTAATCAATTGTTGGAACATCCATAAGTTCATCCATATGAACTTCCAAATGCATATAGTATGCACTCCAGTGTTCATAACACCAGGTACTCAATTTCTATTGTAGAGTTTAAATAATGGTTTTATAGTTTAGAACCCTTCTAACTAATAACTCTTCTCATAATATTAAACACATACTTTTAATATTTCTATCACTTTCTCCCACTCTGGAAGCTTGCATAGGTGTAACCCTTTACACCCAACTCTTCCTTGTTACCATAATCTAGCAACTAATTCTTCGTGTTTCTCAAGTACTAATGATATCTTTTGATGACATTTCAATGACATTGATTGGAATCATCTTGTCATGTCCAATACATACAAGATTATGGGATGATTACATCATATAGAATGCCAATTGTTGGTATATATGGTATCTTTCTCATGTTATTCCATTCTTCTCAAGAATTTGAACATAGGATTCTTGAGATACTATACACATGGACATGTTCTATCTCATTGAATCTTTTCATGCTAAACCCTTTCAACATCTTGCTAATGTATGTATACATATCTAGGTCATTAAACTTTGTAGGACTTTCTTCATAGATCTAAATTCCTATCCCATAGGATGTTTCACCTAATCCTTCATTGTTGAGGGTGTTTTCCATGCCATGTGTCAATACGTATAGTATTGGGATACTATTCCCCATAAATATGTGAATATTCGTATATGCTCCCACTAAATCTATTGTACTCATAGATTTCATCTTTTATCTTGACTCCAGTCAAACTCTTTGGCTATCTTGTCAAATCAGACATTTTAGCTCTGAGATGCATGTTTCAATCTCTAGATTGATTTTTTGTACCTCATAGACTTTATTTGCATTTATGAAGTTATAAAACCTTTAGGTTGTGTCACATACACCCATTGAGTAGTGTTAAAGCACATTGAACAAATACAATTATTGTATAGACTTCAGGTCTAAGGATCACAATCACTACTGTCACACTAAGATATGACTCTAACTTCCATCGTTGGCTTCCATGTATTATAATAAAAAATGGTCTGTCCAGTACAGTTGTTCATAACAAGTAGCTATGTGTTTTATTTGATATACACTATCTGACAAAAGAGACATAGTCATCAATCAACACATATACAAGTCTTGATGTACTATTGTTGCCCTAAAATACACAATAATATCCGACTAGGGACTAAGATAGAATGAATGCAATTAACATACACATGATCTCATATTCAGATCCCCAACCCAAATTCACATGTCAATGAGTCATACATTCTAAGGACATAATTATATTTATTCATTATCTTATATTGAAACAAGCATAATAATCAGAAATGCCTTTATTAATAATCAAATCAAGTACAAGATGTTCTGTTACAATCATAATATGATTGGATTAAGGGCATATCACCAATAGTCTTCCACTTGAACTAGAGCCAATCACTCATGAATCTCATTCCAAGTGATCTAACATGTCCATCATGCTTCTATTGCGAAAGTGCTTTTGTCAGAGGGTCAACAAGATTGCTTTTGATTGCTACTCTGCAAATCTTGACATCTCCTCACTTTATGATCTTATAACATAATGAATCTTAGATTTAATCTCCATGTAAACCTTTTTCCCAAGTTTCCCTCTCATTTCTATCCTTTATGTCATTTATGTTTAATTAGTGGAATTTATAGTGGTTTAGTGAACATTTATTCACTAATTGTACCAATATAAGGGTTTATGCATAAATACCTCAATGAAAGATTAATTACCATAATTAAGTGCTATAAACCTTAATATAACTTTTTGATATGATTTGAAAACATAAAATGAGGCTAAGTTTCAAATTTGGTTTGATTTGGATGCTTTTTGTGCAAGTTTTGCAATTTTAGGTACATTCTGGACTTTTATGCAATTTACCCAATTGGGATGTTTTATTTGCAAATTATCTCCTGAATTTTAATCCTTAGACATTCCCTTACCATTAACGAGATTTGAAACCATTGGAGAACCTAGTTTCACCTTGGTTTGATGGTATTTCTTTCCAAGGGCATTATAGGGATTACCCTCTTTATAAAGATGCTTATCCTTAAAAGCTATCAACCAATGAGGTTATTTCTTTCTTGAAAAACGGTGGGGATGGCCTAGAATAATCTATGGTCTCTTAGAACCGACTTTTGATATGCATGAATCCTCTATGAGCTATCCTCTTGCATGACCATCAATCCCTAGGCTAAAGACACATGGAAAGACCCTTAAGACTCCTCATGCTTCACCTCTTTCTATATATAGCCATGTATACCTCTAGCTTAGATAATAGTTCATTCTGTATTTGGCCACGAATTTGCTGTCCCAAGGTAATATAGGGAGCCTACCTTGGTGAAGAAGGCTCGTAGGGCTTCCAAATTGCCCTATTAGGGTTTCTAAAGCTCCTCCTTGGTAAATTCGACCAAAACTAGTAAGTTTCCTCCATTCCTTCCCTATTTTCATACTGTTAGTCTTCCTTACACCTTCTTCTGATCGTACATGGTAAAACTCCACCTAAAACCCTAAAAAATCTCATCTCCATGCTCTTTTGCTAGGGTTTGCACCTCTAAAGTGGAGAAGGTGATCTTTGCTCAAGAAAGGAGCTTGGCTTGGAGCAACCAAACCTTCTAATCTTGGAATCCTTTCTGTTTGAACCTTATTACCTTCCTAGAGGCAAGTTTGGTTAACACCCTTCTCATATATTGCTTAGTACATGCTTAAAACTCATGCTTTTATGTTGAAAATCGACGATTTCCATCTCTTTTTACCATGCTCTTCTAAGGTTTTGATTTCTTGCTGTTTTACCTTCTCTAGAATCTCTAGTTTGGTTACCTATGCAACTTCAAACCTGATCTTGGTTGAATGGTGTTTTCTCCCTCTCCCTCTCTCTTTAATTATCTCGATCGGTTTGATGATGTGGCAATTTCCTATTGGTCAGTATTGCAAAATTCATACCCTCTAAACCGCTTATCCAAATTTGACAAATAAATATGTTTTGGAATTGGAAAATTAATCTCTATCTAATAAAAATATTTTCAAGGTCTGATTTCATGGTTTGATGAAGGTTGATTTTTGTAAAATGAATTTAATGCATAAAATCCATAAAAATTACATCTTAATCATCATAACTCCAAAATTAACATAAATATATGTTTTCTTGATCAGGAAAACCTAATAAGTTTATTGGTGTTGTTTAAAGAGTCTAAATCCGAATTTTGCTAAAAAAACTCTAAAAATAGGGTTTCTATATATTAATGTGCACTATGTACTCTAATACATGTTAATACATTGAAAATAGGCAAAGTGGAACTTGGACTCAATTAAAGCGGTGAACGTTAGTAATTAATATCAGTAAGAGAGGTATGTGCATTCCTTACACCCTATGTTGGGATAATTGCAGCCAAACCCTATATTTCCATAATGATGCTTAAATGAACCCTAAATATCCTATTCTTGAATCCTAATGTTGTTCATGCCTCAAATTAGATTATAATTTCTTCTTGTTTGGATATTATACCCCACTGCCATGCTTATTGAATATTATGACTACTCTTGCCATGACAACTTTTCTAGCATGTGGATTTATGTTCTATTTAATTTAATATAGTGGTACTTATGTACAACCACCCACAGAGGGCATGTAAATAATCACCCTAGGGAATGCCTTATTCTCCCCATAATATTTTAGGTGGCTGGGAATGTCTTATTCTCCCCTCACCTAAGGTTAGAGGTCTGGTAGGTGCCTCAACCCTACTTAGTTAGGTAGACATAATTATCTTACATACAAATCCTTTTTGATATAATTGTTAATGGCAAGTTTCTTTTGAATATAACCCCATACTCTTGTTATCTTCATTATATGATGAACCCTAGCCTTTTTTTGTTGTACTTATCTTGATATCCTAGATTAGTTTTGTGACACATACCTTGTTTTCTTTCCCCTTTTGTTGGGTACTTTCCCAACCACCCAGGTGCTGGTGCTGAGCAAGGAGAAGGACAAGTTCGAAGGAATTCATCTTAGGAGTAGATCTCAAGCTATCTGAAAGGATGTCTAGGTTGCTATAGCTAGACCGTTTTCTCTTATCTTTTTCTTTTGAGAACAATCATGTAATGAACAATGAAAGCCATGTAATAGGCTTAGTTCTTTTATTTCCACTGCTATTGACATTCTGTAATGTATCTGGTGCGTGCTTATTTACTTGGAATATTATACATGCATCCCTCAATATGTTTTGTCTTTCTAAAAAGATGGATATTTTGTACTTCCTTTAAATTTTAGTAAGGAGGTGATCTCGCCTCTTTATAGCATGGTATCAGAGCCTTTAGGCAACTATTAGGACATGAAGTTGAGGCAAAGGTGTCTAGAATGGATCAGGGTTTTGGGGGCTGGCAATATTTTCCTCCGCACCACTAGCTTGGTTTACGAGGACTCCCGTGCCCATATGATACCGACCTGGCCTGAGCTGATACGAAATGCCCAAAATAGTATGCTTTTAGGCAATAGCATTCTAGATATTCTTTTCTCATCTATGCTTCTATTCTTTTTCATCTATGATTCAAATACTCCTGGGAACTTAACATATTAACCCTACCTTTCAGGATAGATGACTTGTTCGATAGTAGGATCAAGGGAAAGGAGTCAAACCCTAATGACTCCAATGTGGAAAACACTCATGTGACTCCTACTGGCCATACTGTGGTCAACCCTGCTACTCCAGGCACCCCCTCCTTCCCACCGGAGCAAGAGCTGGCAATGCTGTGCCAGGTTCTCTCCACCTTGATGGGGCAACTCCACACAGTGGCTGCCAATGCCAATAAGCCGAGGGAGTTCACCCTCACTGACTTCATAAAGATGTAGCCACCCTACTTCAAAGGTGAAAGTGAACACAACATGGTGGATAAAGTTGATGACTAGGTGTTGGCTTTGGATCGGACCTTTGAGGGTATGGCATGCCCTCCTCACCAGAAAGTTCACTTCGCGAGATATGTGTTGGACGGACCGCCACGTGTCTGGTGGAATGGTGTCGCCTGCACTCGAGACACCTCTACCATGGAGTGGGACCAGTTCCTAAAGCTCTTTAGGGAGAAGTACATCTTTTCTACCTTCTTGAGGAAGAAGTAAGCTGAGTTCTATAGCCTCAGGAAGGGAAGCATGAGTGTAGCTGAATACATCCAACGGTTCCTACTTCTCGAACGCTATGCTACTGACCTTGGAGCCGAGAGAAGGGCAACATTGTTCTTGGAGGGCCTAAACTACCAAGTGGGTCGATGTCTTGTTCCACAACTTCCACTCACCTTCCAGCAGATGGTGGATAAGGACCTGGCCATCGAGTCCTACCCAGGATTCCAATCCTATGGACACAGTAATGGATATAGCAACAATAAGAGGAAGAACCCTACCCAGAATGAGAATCGCGGATAATGGATATAGCAACAATAAGAGGAAGAACCCTACCCAGAATGAGAATCGCAGATGTGATCAGTGTAATAGGTGCTCTCCTCGCCATCCTCTAGGGAGATGTCCTACCAAAAATGCACCTGCTCGTAGAGACAACTGGCCTCCTCTAACCTTCCATGAGTGTGGCCAAGTTGGGCATATCTGACCACTCTGCCCCCGTTTCCAGCAAGGACGGAATAATGCCCAGTAGCTGCAACAGCCAAAGCAGAAACCACCTTTGTAGAATAATAACAACAACAACAACCAGAACTCGAGGCGACCGCAGTGGAGAGGAGGAATGGGAGAGTGTTTGCTCTCAATGCTGAGGAAGCGGGCGAAGATAATGAAGTTATTGAAGGTACCTTGCATCTTAATATGCATCCTATAAAGACACTATTTGATTCTGGCTCATCCAATACCTTCATATCATGTCAGCTTGCTTCTATGTTAGAAATAGAATATGAGTATATGGATCATATATTAGATGTAAAAACCCCTAGTGGTAAGATCTTCTCTTCATATCTCCAAACTCCAACCATGGACCTCTGTATATCTGGTATAATGTTTCCCTCAGATTTCATCTTGCTTGACATGACCGCCTTTGATGTCATCCTGGGAATGGATTGGTTGAAGAGGTACAAAGCTATTTTGTTTTGTGAAGAATCAAAGGTTAGTTTGTCACATCCTATTGAGGGAAGATTGTGTGTCAAGGGTAGGAAGCAAGAAGATCGACAATTTGTTATTTTCGCCATCAAAGCTGAAAAGCTAGTCTCGCAAGGGTGTAGAGCTTTCTTAGCCTCTATAGTCCTGGAGGCTACACCTCCTTCTCTCGACTGTATAGATGTGGTGAAGGACTTCCCGGACGTCTTTCTCGAGGAGTTACCTGGTTTGCCACCAACTCAGGAGGTGGAGTTCTCCATCGAGCTTGTACCTAAAACTTCATCAATATCGAAGCCGCCTTACCGCTTGGCCCCTGCCGAGCTTGCCAAACTGAAGAAGCAGCTAGAAGATCTTCTCAACATGGGCTTTATCCGCCCCAGTGTCTCACCCTGGGGAGCCCCTGTCCTATTCGTAAAGAAGAAGGATGGTTCAATGCGGATGTGTATGGACTACCACATGCTTAACCAAGTGATGGTGAAGAATCGTTATCCTTTGCCTCGCATCGACGACTTGTTTCACCAGCTAAAGTCAGCTAGTGTGTTCTCGAAGATGGATCTACAAAGTGGCTACTACCAGATGTGCGTGAAGGATAATGATGTACCGAAGATGACATTCAGAACTGAATATGGGCATTACAAATTCATGGTCATGCCTTTCGGCTTGACAAATGCCCCTGTTGCCTTCATGGACTTGATGAACCGAGTGTTCTGCCCATACCTTGACAAGTTTGTGGTGGTGTTTATCAATGACGTTTTGGTTTATTCTGAGACATTAGAACAACATCGCGAGCATCTGCGGATTGTACTCAACACACTATGAGAAAATCAACTCTATGCAAAATTCTCAAAGTGTGAGTTCTGGATAAAGGAAGTGATGTTTCTGGGTCATGTGATTTCTGTTGGACATATAGTTGTTGATCCTACAAAGGTAGAAGCTGTGACCAAGTGGAAAGCTCCAAATAATCCCTCAGAGATCCGTAGTTTCCTTGGCTGAACAGGTTACTATTGAAAGTTTATCAATAACTTCTCTAAGTTGGCCTTGCCTTTAACCAAGCTGACACGAAAGGAGGTCAAGTTCTCTTGGACACCAGAATGTGAGAATAGTTTTTATAAGCTGAAGAAGAGCCTGACTTCTTCTCCCATGCTTTCTTTGCCTGTTGAGGGCATACCCTATGTCATCTACACTAACATGTCTAAACAAGGCTTAGGGTGTGTTTTGATGCAAGACAGAAAGGTGATCGCCTATGCTTCTGGACAGTATGAAGCTAATTGTCCTACACATGATTTGGAGCTTGCTGCCATAGTTCATGCTTTGAAGATATGGCGACACTATCTCTATGGTGAAAAGTTTGAACTATTTTCTGATCACAAGAGTCTGAGATATCTGTTGAATCAGAAGGATATGAACTTGCGACAACATAGGTGGATGGAATATCTTAAAGATTACGACTTCACCATTACCTATCATCCTGGTAAAGCGAATGTCGTAGCTGATGCTTTAAGTCGCAAGAAGGATGCTGTTTGTGCTGCTTTGAGATGTTCAGTATGGGAAAACCTTGAACATGTGGCTAGATGGAGACCTCAACCTGTTGAATCAGTGGATGAAGACAAGTTGTGTGTTCATATGGCCTACTTGGCCATTACACCAACCTGGATCTCAGAAGTCATGGCTGCACAGTTGGAGAGTTATGAGCTTGAGGAGATGAAAGCTTTAACTGAGAAACCGCAATCTGACTTCTCTGTCAGAGTGGATGGTGTTGTCCGCTTCAAACAAAGGTTGTGGATTCCTAGTGTTGGTGATCTGAGACAGAATGTTTTGAGTGAAGCTCATGAGTCCAAGTACACTATTCATCCTGGCACAACAAAGATGTATAAGGACTTACAATGAAGCTTCTGGTGGAAGAACATGAAGAATGATATAGCTCTATTCGTCGTGAAGTGCTTGACATGTCAGCAAGTCAAGATCGAACATCAATGACCTAGTGGTATTCTTCACCCTATTGAAATTCTAGAATGGAAGTGGGAGAAAATCACAATGGACTTTGTTACCGGTTTCCCCAAGTCCAAGAAAGGTTATGATGCTATTTGGGTGGTTATTGATGAGCTTACAAAATCTGCTCATTTATTGCCTTTCAAAACCAATTACAAAGTTGCAGATATGTCTTAGTTGTACGTTGAGTGGATCGTACGCCTGCATGGAGTACCTGAGGTAATAGTTTCTGATCATGACCCAAAGTTTACTTCTCATTTATGGGGTCAGATTCAGGAGGAGATGGGTACTGACTTGTGTTTCAGTACTACTTACCACCAGAATAAGTCTCTCTAGATCTCAGTGTCCAAGCTCTTCCAAAGACAGAACACACATGAGTAAGATTTCATATACATTCACAATTGGATCTATCATGTATGTGATGTTATGTACACTTCCCAACATATCAAATTCTTTAAGCATGATAAGCAGGTATCGTTTAGATCTGGATGAAAGTCAATGGATTTCCTTAAAGAATACCATTAATTACTTGAGAAGAACTAAGGATCAATTCCTTATTTATGGTGATGAGGAAGATTTGGTGGTAAAGGGTTACACCGACACAAGCTTCCAAACCAACAAGGACGATTATCGATCACAATCAGGTTTTTTTGTTTTGCCTCAACGACAGAGCTGTAAGCTGGAAGAGTTCAAAGCAAGAGATAGTTTTTGATTCTACAACATAGGCCAAGTATGTTGTTGCGTCGAATGTAGAAAAGGAAGTTGTATGGATCAAGAAGTTCAATGGAGAACTAGGATTAGTTCCTTCCATTGAAGATGCAATAGAGATATATTGTAAAACAATGGAGCTATTGCACAAGCTAAATAACCTAGATCACATTAGCATTCCAATCACATAAAATGGTGCTACCATCTCATACAAGAGATCTGTAAAGAGGCGAGATCACCTCCTTACTAAAATTTAAAGGAAGTACAAAACATCCATCTTTTTAGAAAGATAAAAGATATTGAGGGATGCATGTATAATATTCCAAGTAAATAAGCATGCACCAGATACATTACAAAATGTCAATAGCAGCGGAAATAAAAGAACTAAGCCAATTACATGGCTTTCATTGTTCATTACATGATTGTTCTCAAAAGAAAAAGATAAGAGAAAAGGATCTAGCTATAGAAACCTAGACATCCTTTCAGATAGCCTGAGATCTACTCTTGAGATGAATTCCTTCAAACTTGTCCTTCTCCTTGCTCAACACCAGCACCTGGGTGGTTGGGAAAGCACCCAGCAAAAGGGGAAATAAAACAAGGTATGTGTCACAAAACTAATCTAGGATATCAAGATAAGTACAACAAGAAAAAGCAGGCTAGGGTTCATCATATAATGAAGATAACAAGAGTATGAGGTTATATTCAAAACAAACTTGCCATTAACAATTATATCTACCTAACTAAGTAGGGCTGAGGCACCTACCAGACCTCTAACCTTAGGTGAGGGGAGAATAAGACATTCCCAGTCACCTACAATATTATGGGGAGAATAAGACATTCCCCAGGGCGATTATTTACACGCCCTTTGTGGGTGGTTGTACATAAGTACCGCTACTTTAAATTAAATAGAACATAAATCCAGATGCTAGAAAAGTAGTCATGGAAAGAGTAGTCATAATATTCAATAAGCATGGTAGTGGGTATAAGACCCAAACAAGAAGAAATTATAATCTAATTTGAGGCATGAACAACATTAGGATTCAAGAATAGGATATTTAGGGTTCATTTAAGCCTCATTAGGGAAATATAGGGTTTGGCTGCAATTATCCCAACATAGGGTGTAAGGAATGCACGTACCTCTCTTACTGATATCAATTACTAACATTCACTGCTTTAATTGAGTCCAAGTTCCACTTTGCCTATTTTCAATGTATTAACATGTATTAGAGCACATAGTGCACATTAATATATAGAAACCCTATTTTTAGAGCTTTTTAGCAAAATTCGGATTTAGACTCTTAAAACATCACCAATAAACTTATTAGGTTTTCATGATCAAGAAAACATATATTTATGTTAATTTTGGAGTTCTGATGATTAAGATGTACTTTTTATGGATTTTATGCATTAAATTCGTTTTACAAAAATCACCCTTCATCAAAACATGAAATCATACCTTGAAAATATTTTTATTAGATAGAGATTAATTTTCCAATTCCAAAACATATTTATTTGTCAAATTTGGATAAGCGGTTTAGAAAATATGAATTTTGAAATACTGACCAATAGGAAATTGCCACATCACAAAACCGATCGAGATAATTAAAGAGAGAGGGAGAGGGAGAAAACATCATTCGACCAAGATCAGGTTTGAAGTTGCATAGTTAACCAAACTAGAGATTCTAGAGAAGGTAAAATAACAAGAAATCAAAACCTTAGAAGAGCATGGTAAAAAGAGATGGAAATCGTCGATTTTCAACATAAAAGTATGAGTTTTAAGCATGTACTAAGCAATATATGAGAAGGGTGTTAACCAAACTTGCCTCTAGGAAGGTAATAAGGTTCAAACAGAAAGTATTCCGAGATTATAAGGTCTGGTTGCTCCAAGACAAGCTCCTTTATTGAGCAAAGATCACCTTCTCCACTTTAGAGGTGCAAACCCTAGCAAAAGAGCATGGAGATGAGATGTTTTAGGGTTTTAGGTGGATTTTTACCATGTACGATCATGGTTCCGACCTAGAAGAAGGTTTAAGGAATACTAAAAGTATGAAAATAGGGAAGGAATGTAGGAAACTTACTAGTTTTGGTCGAATTTACCAAGGAGGAGATTTAGAAACCCTAATAGGGCAATTTGGAAGCCCTAGGAGCCTTCTTCACCAAGGTAGGCTCCCTATATTACCTTGGGACAGAAACTTCGTGGCCAAATACAGAAGGAACTATTATCTAAGCTAGAGGAAAGAAAAGGAGATCAAGAGTTTTCGAATTGTGAGTTGGGAAGGGGTATACATGGCTATATATAGAAAGAGGTGAAGCATGAGGAGTCTTAAGGGACTTTCCATGTGTCTTTAGCCTAGGGATTGATGGCCATGCAAGAGGATATCTCATAGAGGATTCATTCATATCAAAAGTCGGTTCTAAGATCCCATAGATTATTCTAGGCCATCCCCACCGTTTTCAAGAAAGAAATAACCTCATTGGTTGATAGCTTTTAAGGATAAGCATCTTTATAAAGAGGGTAATCCCTATAATGCCCTTGGAAAGAAATACCATAAAACCAAGGTGAAACTAGGTTCTCTAATGGTTTAAAATCTCATTAATGGTAAGGGAATGTCTACGGATTAAAATTCAGGAGATAATTTGCAAAGAAAACCTCCCAATTGGGTAAATCGCATAAAAGTCCAGAATGTACCTAAAATTACATAACTTGCACAAACAACATCCAAATCAAACCAAATTTGAAACTTAGCCTCATTTTATGTTTTAAAATCATATGAAAAAGTTAGATTAAGGTTTATAGCACTCAATTATGGTAATTAAGCTTTCATTGAGGTATTTGTGCATAAACCCTTATATTGGTACAATTAGTGAATAAATGTTCACTAAACCACTATAAATTCCACTAATTAAACATAAATGACATAAAGGATAGAAATGAGAGGGAAACTTGGGAAAAAGGTTTACATGGAGATTAAATCTAAGATTCATTATGTTACAACACTCCATCCCTTTAAAAGGATTTCATCCTCGAAATCTCAAGCAAAAAGAGAAGGGTGAGTACGTAACATTTCATCTCTCAACTCGCAAGTGGTTTATTCCAGACCATGATATTTCCACAAAACTTTTACCAACTCAATCTCTGTGTTCTTCTGCTGCTTTACTTGGGAGTCAAGAATCTTCACAGGTAGCTCTTCATAGGTCAGATTCTCATGTATCTCCAAAGGCTCAACGGTAAGCACATTAGATGAGTCCTTCACATACTTCTTCAACATAGAGACATGGAACACATTATGAATCTTATCATAGGAAGGAGGTAAGGCTAAGTGGTATGCACAGTCTCCAACCTTATCTAATATTTCAAATGGTCCAACATAGTGGGGACTCAACTTGCCTTTAACTTTAGATCTAGCAATAGAACGGATAGGCTTGATCTTCAGAAATGCATAGTCACCCACTAGGAAGTTAACATCGGACCTCTTCTTGTCAGCATACATTTTGTCAGTCTTGAGAAGCTTTCATGTGTTTCTTTATCAACTACACCTTTTCTATCACCATTTGCATGTCATCGGTCTTCACTAGAGAACGTTCACCGACATCATCCCAATGCAAAGGTGAACGACATGGTCTACCATAGAGAGCTTCAAAAGGTGGCATACCAATACTAGCTTGGTAGCTATTATTGTAAGAAAACTCAGCTAATGGCAGATACCGATCCCATGCACCACCCCAATCCATCACACACGCACGAAGCAAGTCCTCTAGAATCTGAACTGTTCTCTCAGATTGACCATCAGTCTCTCTTAGAATCTTGCATGTTGAACCTTCTCAATACTTTGTCAACATATGTACTTTGACTTAGACCAAGAAGCCTTTTACATTTATCTCCATAGATCTTGATTCCTACAATATATGATGCTTCTCCTAAGTCCTTCACAGAGAAGGTGTTTCCCAACCATGTTTTTACCAACTATAGAGTAGGAATGTCATTCCTCATCAAAAGTATGTCATCTACATACAATATGAGGAACACAATTATGCTTCCACTAACCTTATTGTAAAAATAGGGTTCATCTTCATTTTGACTAAAGCCAAACTCTATGACTGCCTCATCAAATCAAAGATTCCAACTCTAAGATGCTTGCTTCAATCCATAGATTGACCATTGTATCCTGCATACCTTATTATCTTCTTTTGGATATATAAAACCCTTAGATTTTGTCATGTACATATCCTCAAGTATATTCCCATTAAGGAATGTGGTTTTAACATCCATCTGCCACATCTCATAGTCATAATAAGTTGTAATGGCATGCATGATACTAATGGATTAAACTAAGGAAACTGGAGAAAAAGTTTCATCATAGTAAACAAATTGAACTTGTCTGAAACCCCTTAATCGACCTTTGTAGGTTTGTATATTATCATCCTTGTCATTCTTCCTTTAGAAAACACAATTGCACCCTATAAGTTTTACCTCTTCAGGTGGGTCCATCAAGGTCCATACCTTGTTGGCATACATGGAGTCCATCTCAGATCTCATGGCTTCAAGCCACTTCTTAGAATCTGGCCCCTCAGTAGCTTCTAAGTAGGTTGTTGGCTCATCATCATTTGTGACCAACTCATCACCTTATTGAGTCAAGAAATATCCAAATCTATCTGTCTCAAGGCGTCCTACTATAATTTCAAGGTTCCTATGTTACATGAGGAACTTGAGATTCTACAACTTTTTGTGATTCCTCTTGTTCCTCGTCTACTTCCATAGGTTCAATGTTCTCTTGATGGTCTCAAACTTCTTCAAGTTCTATTTTCCTCCAACTGATCACTTTAGAAATGAATTCTTTTTCAAGGAATGCATATCTGGAAATAAACACTTTGTTGTCAGATGGAATATAAGGTAGTATCCCATGGGTTTCTTAGGATATCCAACAAAATAAAATTTTGTAATATTTGGGTCCAATCTTTTCAGAAAACATTTTTCTCACATAAGATTCACATCCTTATGTCTTCATAAAAGACATATTGGGATATTTCCCGGTCCATATCTAATATGGGGTCTTTTAAACCAATATAGAAGGTATGAAAAAGTCTAACCATTGTAGTTTCTAAAGCATATCCCTAGAAGGAAGTCGTAAGACTAGCCAAACTCATCATTAACCACACCATATCTAGTAATGTACGGTTACTTCTATTTGATGCACCATTATGTTGTGGTGTTCCAGGTGGAGTTCATTGTGGTACAATACCACAGTCTTGTAGGAGGTTCTCAAACTATTGGCTTAAATATTCTCCACCTCAATTAGAACAAAGTGATCTAATACTTTTTCCAAGTTGGTCCTGTACTTCATTCAAAAAATCCTTGAACTTTTTTAGGGTTTTTGACTTATGTTTCATCTACACATAGGCATACCTACTGAAGTCATCGGTAGAGGTATTAAAATAATGGTAAAAACCTCTAGCATTTTTTTTGAAAGGGCAACATATATCAGTATGTATGAATCCTAATAGATCACTTGCTATCTCACTATTATCATTGAAATGGGATTTTGTCATCTTGCCCAATAAACTAGATTCACATGTCTCTATTGATTCAAGGTCAAAAGAGTCTAGATAACCATCTTTATGGAGTCTAGAATTTTGTTTCTCATTTATGTGCCTGAGACAACAATTCCAAATGTATGTTTTATTTGAGTCATTGAGTTTAAGCTTCTAAGGATGAGATATTTTATGGTAGTTCCCCTATGTCTTATGGTCTTTACTTATTAGATCCTGATACAAGCTTATATAATATAAATACGAAAAGGATTAAACTCTATGACTCAAATAAAACAAACCTTTGGCATTCTCACCTAGGGCACATAAATGAGAAACACATTTCTAGACTCCATAAAGATGATTATCTAGACTCTTTTGACCTTGAATCAATACAAACATGTGAGTCCTTTTTGTTGGACAAGATGACATAAGCTCCTTTCACTAGTAACAGTGAGAGAGAAAGTGATCTATTAGGATGCATACATACTAATGTATGTGGCCGTTTAGAATAAATGGTAGAGGTGGTTACTAATATTTCATTACCTTTACTGATGACTTCAGTAGGTATGGCTATGTGTACTTGATGAAACATAAGTCAAAAACCCTTAAAAGGTTCAATGATTTCATGAATGAAGTATAGAACTAACTTGGTAAAAGTATTATAGCACTTAGTTTTGATTGAGGTGGAGAATACTTAAGCCAAGAGTTTGAGGACCTCCTGCGAGACTGTGGTAATGTATCACAATGGACTCCACTTGGAACACCACAACATAATGGTGTATCAGAAAGAAGGAACCATACATTACTAGATATTGTGTGGTCAATAATGAGTTTGGCTAGTCTTCTAACTTCCTTCTAGGGATATGCTTTAGAAACTGCAACATGTACACTTAACCGCGTACCTTCTAAAAAGGGTTCAAAAGACACCAAATGAGATATGGACTGGGAAACGTCCCGATATGTCTTTTATATAGATTTGGGGGATGTGAAGCTTATGTGAGAAAAATGTTTTCTAAAAAGATTGGACCCAAATTTGATAAATGTTATTTTATTGGATATCCCAAGAAAACTTAGGGATACTACTTTTTATTGTGCCACACAGAGCGAGATTACTCAAAACATAACCGTAGAAGACAGGTTAACGAACAAATTTTGAAAAACACTAAAAATTTAGACCTTTTTCATAACACTACGAGGCAACAAGAATCTTCACATATAAGTCCTTTCATGTCTCAAAGAATATATAAGGCATGTTTCCAACCTGTAACAAAGAACTATTCTAGAGCATACATACATACATTATATATACATACATTTTATATATATATATATATACATGATTCCGCCATATATGGTATACGAAGGGGAACATAAAGAAAGCACATTTGCTAAACATCTACAAAACGTTCCCATAGACCCAAGTGTACATGGACAACTTTCGGACTCTATCAACAAAAGACATTTAGCAACACTTCCAACCTTATCAGAAACTTCTCCTCTGGCTGTTGCTCCTCAACCTCCGCTGCACGATCTCTACCTCTTCATGCTCGTCCACCTAAAATGGGTGTGGGAAACCCACGGGGTGAGATTCTAAATCTCAACGGGAGATATAACTCACCACCAACTCTATTATTATCACAGATAAGATAAATAGAGAAATAGAATAATTATAACTAAACCAAATAGGTAATTATCATTTACAAGAAGAGTAATCATTACTGAACTATGAAACGTCTTAAAAATTTAAAAGGAATATGAATAAAATGTATATTTTCTATCAAAAACATTGTATAAAGATCAAGCAAGGCCTCAACCAATATTTCCATATTTTGATCCTATACAATTATACTACACGACTGATTACGTATTTCATTATGCCCCGAGGATTTGAGTCGTACAACCCAAATCCAACCGACCACTTGATTAATCAGAATCAGTGCCATATAGGGTCTAGTGGAAGAGCTTGAATCCATGACCTCATCCCCTCGGTTAGTACGAGAACATTGGTAGTGACATCATTAGTCATACTACTATGAGTGACTTACAGTCCAGCTGTACGCATCTATCCTGCCTTGGTACAGGTCACGACACTAGTGAGTTACAACCACAACCGTACTCTTTATTAGGATATGACCGTAGCCATTCCTGTATCTCAAATTGAGCTACAACCGCAGCCGTACTCTTATTGGGGTATGACCGTAGCCAATCCCATACATATACATTCAGGAGACAAGGAGATAACGCAACTTCCACCCCACATATTCAACAATATGTACTCCGAGTTAAACACGTTTCACCATTTAGCAAGTACTAACATTGAATGGATCTATGACACATGGAAAGCTACACAATTAGATTCCACTTGATTAATTAGATCAATTTAAACATCTTTAAGCATCAATCAAGTTACAATGTATACCCTTTAAACAAGATCTACATAAACAAGGCATAACTCATCACCACAACAAATTGAATCACATTAAGTGTGATCTCATCATATCATGTCTCTTTATGCTTATTATTCATCATATGTCCATCTCAAGGACCATTGTCCATCAAAAGGACCAATTTCCATCACCAAGACCAATATCCATCACAAGGACCAATGTCCATCACAAGGACTAATATCCAACAGATCATAACAACCATTGCTCATACCTAGTTATGTACATCAATTGATATTACCTGCACAATTAGAAACTAATAATAAGAAAGCAATGCATCATCAACATCATCATCACATAGGACTCATGCTATACATATCAAATCATACATTTTACATCATGACAATTAGGGTTTCACTTCACCCGATTAGGGTTTACAAGGTTGGATCAACAACCATCCTTATATTATCACTTTCATCATCATTATAAGATGTGTTACAAGAAATAGAAGCATGTTTCTCATTATCATAAATTCATGATGTATCTCAACTACCACCACAAATTACCGATTAGGGTTTACACATATGGTATTAGTTAACCCTAAGTGTATTGGGAAACCACACTAAGGTAGGGCATCGGTTTAGGGCATTCTAAGAGAGAAACTGAGGTTTCAGCCAACCACTTGGGATGGTGCATTGGGCAACACCTTCAAGGCAAAATGGGCATCAACATCTCAGATTAATGCAATGATGCGAGGGGTTGCCGGTCTGTTGGGCAACACAACCCTGGACATTGGGCAACAATACCTCCACTGTGATGGCTCAACAATGCCCAAATATCAGACAACAGGGTGTATCGGCCAACTTCTCCTATTAACAACATCAAAACAGACGTGATAGTCTCTAGGGGTAATGAGAAACGTCCTAGGGTATCGACATAGCACTGTGACAGTCCTCTTAGGGTTCAACAACACTTCAAGCATCATGTCCATGGCTGCAATGCCAAGTTGTGATGGCCCAGGGCATATCGATCAACACTCCTTGTATCACGATCCAACACCTCATCAGTTCAACAACTACCAACAAACTATCACCTCCATCCAACATCGGCCCACTCATTCCTAATGGCATGACGATCTAACAACATCAGAATGAGTTGTCCTAGATCTAACCAAGATCATGTTGACCTGCCACAAGGGTAACGGCCATGGGCGTCATAGGTCATGATAGCCACCCAAATCCCAATGATCTAACCTATGTGTCAGCCTCCACATATATATAGGCCTCCACATACCTATAAACCTCACAAGCATATCAGCCACCTCATCTTCAACCCCAATATAACATTACTAAAAAGGTAAAAGAAAGGTGCAATGCATGGGTAGCAACTAAGCCATGCTCTTCTACTAAAATAGGTCGCAAAACTACCCAAAAGAACTACTAGCATGCAAAAAATAATGAGCCAATGATGAAGAACAAGATAACAAGTAAAAGGTGATAATAACAAAGAGGGTTTAGAGTTATATAACCCGCTTCAAGGATTACCACCAAGCTCTATGCTCCAAGGTCAAGCTTCAAGCTTCACGGTCTCAAGGTAGAAGGAGATCCTCCAAACTCAATCTCCACAACACCTCCAAGAAGAAGGTAGGACCAAGGTTAAGAGAGCATGAGAGGGCAAGGGAAGCAACCAAGGTCCATCACTGAGAAGAGGAATGAAGGAGAGAAAGAAGAGCTAAGCGTCATGGCTTACCAAGGTAGAAGATGAAAAGAGAACACCACAAGCTTAGGCTCATCCACCAACTCCAAGGGAGAGTAGTCCTCAAGCTCAAGGTCGTCCACCAAGGAAGAGGAAAGCAAAGATGGCCAAAGGAATCTCTTTCATGGAGAGAAAGAAGTACATATATAAGAGAAATGAAAGAGAGAGCAAGGGGAAGGTGTCACCACCTTAGAACCCTAGATGACACATGTTGATGAAGAAAGAGCCACATGCAACACCATGCAATAAGGTGAAAAGAACCATGTCTCACCCACTAGATCTCCTTCCAAGATCAAGGCTGATACACATTTCCTCATCCCTTCACAAACTAATAGGGATGAAACCCTAGAGACACAAACTGATATGGCACATCTAGAGACACCACAAAATTGATACAAGACCTCTCCAAGGCTCTCAAGCCTGAGACAACACTCCTAGGAGAAAAACACACCTCAAACATGAGTGTAAAATATCACTAAGGATGTCACCACTCAATCAAGGCTTAACCAAGGTTTCCATATCTCTCTCGCTCTTCTAGATGGTTCCAAGAGAGAGAAGGAAAACACTAGGTGGCAAACTTGCACATAAACCCCTACCCTGGGTAAATTGCAATTTTGCACCAAACCTCAAGCATCAACCAAACAATCTCAAACAAGGAACTAAAGCTTCCAACATGCCCTAATTACATATTAGATGATTAGAGCAAGGAACTAAGCAACATACTTAAGAAAAACAAACATGGTTATCCCAAAATGTGGGTCAGGGTCCTTACAAGATATAAATCCCTAACAGGGATTTCTCCCCCAAAATCCTAAGAGAAAAGGGAATGGTACTTATTCCTCATCTCTTCCTCGAGCTCCCACATGGCTTCCTCAACACCATGATGATGTTAAAGAACCTTCATAAGCACAAGGTCCTTCCTCTTCAACTTCTTCACTTTCTGATCAAGGATCAACATTGGACCTTCTACGTAGGTCCAAGCTCTATCTCCACTGGATGTAACACTGACTTTGTATATGGATGACATTTCCTCAACATCCTAACATGGAACACTGGATGTAACCTATGCACCTCAGGTGGAAACTCTAACCGGTAAGACACCTTTCCAACACGTGCCACCAGTGGGTATGGTCCCATATATCTATTGGGCTTTACATGGTCAGAGTAGGCAGCGGAAACAAAAATTTTACTTGATCATAAACCCATAACCAGTAGATCACATCAACATCTATGTAATGGGAAGGATGGTTTTAGGGAGATATAAATGGTCCTGAGGCTTGCTCAGTGACATTATGGAAGCTAGTGTGGTCTTCAACCACCTATCTTCGACGATGTCTATGTAGCTCCTGGTCTTGACCCGGACTGTGGTTGACTATCGTCCTCCTAAGTGGAAGAACTCTTCCAACTCTATAGATAGTTCGCATGGACTATCAAAAACTCTAATCATCTTGAAGTATAGACTAGAAGGAGTCATCCCCTTCTGTCAGCGTACTAGTCATTGACACACTCTCGCACAACCAGTTGTTTTTCTATAGTTGTCTTTCCCTTGTTGTTCCTCCCTGGATGGGTAGAACTTGTTTGGGCTCCCTCAGTTACCACAACCAGAGAGGACAACAACTTTGTAGAGAAACTGATGTTCGGAGTTGTGTATCTGGAGAATCCCCTTGTACCCCTCTATTTATAGTATAGGGTAGGGTCAGGGTTCCCAATTTGTGTGGGAGTAAAAGGGTCTGGAATTTTCATGAACAATTTGCACTTTGGCATGTGAACCGATCATTTCATAATTGAAACAACCATTTGGCAAGGTGAACTGGTCATTTGGGAGTGTGAACCGGTCGGTTCACTTAGTGAAATGGTTGTTTCACTTCCTAAACTTGCCCACAATTGACTTTCCTTATTTGTTTCTAATTAACACAATTCTTGTCCCAATTGAATTGAACAAGTGAAATAAAAAAAATATTTTTCTCACAAATCGGGAAAATCCAACATTGATTGTTTGGACAAATGAATCGATTAGTTCACCAGAGTGAATTGGTTGTCTCACTGGCCATGAGTCGATCGGTTCACCCAATGAACTGGTCGGTTGGTGGTCCAGGTTGTGCAGAGTGCAGTCAATTTGATTCTTAATCAATCTGGCACTCAAATCAGTTGGTTCAATACTTGAACTTGATGATTCTGAGTCAAGTCTATTGATTGAATGTTTGATTGAGTACCTAAACACTTTAATAATATATCCAAACATCATTCATGGATAAACTCCTCTTCCAAGTTAATCCTTTGTGTGTGACCCTATAGGTCCCATTTTACATTGGCAGTGAATGTCCATAACTAGCTTATGACATCACAAGTAAAGAGTGGTGCCTAGTCAAACATCATTGCTACCCAAGTGAAAAGGAAATTTGGAGAATAAAATTCAATCCTATATTCTGTGATTGGTGTTCCAGTGAATGTATAATTCCTTTGTCTCTGATATCCTGAATGAACTCAAGGCATGGAGTTGTCATCCTTTCAACATTCATTCATGTTTCTTGAACTAGAGCAGACTGTCTGAGATATGTGTAACACCAATATCACATATTGATTCACATGTGCATGTGCATGTCTTTCTCAGTCTCGCTTATCAAGTGGCCTGGACATCATACTCCCTTAGAAGGGACAAATTCGATATCCATCACTCACAGTCTGTGTCATGTGTCAAAGCCACCCAATCATCACCGTTATAACAACCCATGTTTCAGGACTGCGTTTGATGATGTCAAAGTGTACCCAATCACATTCAACGAGTGTAGTGATTTCATGTCTAAGAATCACAATCACCACCATCACTATGAGATATGACTCTGACTACCATGTCATGGTTCCATGTGTCAGTCTCATGGTGGGTATGTCTGATACATTGTTCTCCAACATGTATATGTGTGCTTGGTTTGATATCATATATCATGATGAATGAGACAATGCCATCAACCAACACACACTCTAGTCTTGATGTGTCATTGTTGTCTATCAACCTTCCACAATGACATCTAACTAGGGACATAACAAGAATGTACATACTCTTAGCATCCATATGATCTCATTGCTCATGTCCTTAACCCAAAGACATACGTCACTGAGTATTGTCATTCTTTAGACATTCATTCTTCTCCATCATTCATCTCATAATCGATTGTGCTAGAATAAATTAGAAGATTGCCTTTGATATTTATCAAATCAATCATGACGTGTGATTGTCTCTCTAGGCATACATACCAACAAATTCCCACTTGTACTTAGAGCCAATCACCTTTGAATCATATTCTTAGTGATCTCTAAACATGTCCCACATGTTTATGTTGTGCTAGTGAAAATCCAGTGAGTTAGAAACATTTTTCTTTAGTCGGTATATTGCATGTTTCACATCTCCTTGTTGTATGACATTTTGTATGAGATGGAGTTGCCATAATATGCTATCTGATATTCCTTGCCTAACAATTAGCTTCATTTTTGACTTAGTATTTCTACTTTGTCATCAATGGTTGGAATATCTATAAGTTCATCTGTATGAACTTCTAGATCCATATAGTATCCTCTACTATTCATAACACACGGATACTCAACATTACTTTTAGAATTAAATGGCCTTTTAATTTTACTCAAAACATTTCCTTTTAACAACTCATATTCACTTTTATATTTTGTATTTTGTGATCATTTTCTGTCATTTCAGAAGCTTGCATCAGTGTAACCAATTTACACTCAACTCTTCCTTTTGTTACCATAGAACTAGTCCTTTAATTCTTCATAAGTACTTAAATTAGTTCTTTATAATATTTTAGTGACTCTCACTAGAAGTAGATAGACATCCACTCGTCATGTCCAATACATACGAGATAACTAGATGAGTATATCATATTGTCTTGTCCAATAAATATAAGATGATGAATGCATATTTATTCTCTTGTCATCTCCAATACATAAAAGACAATGGGATGATTACATACATGATAGATCCAATTGTGAATGAACAACACATCTATATATGTGTTCCTATTCTTCAAAAGAATTTGGGACACTAGGCATCTGAGAGACTAACTCCATGTGATATGGACAAGTTTTCTCCCACTAAAACTTTGCATACTGAATCCTTCAGCACAGACTTCCAATGTATGTTGTCTCTTTATCAGGTCAAGAGACTTTTGAGACATATCTCTATAGATCTCTATTCCTATCACAAAGGACATTTCTCTTTATTCCCTTAAAGAAGGTATTTCCACACCAATTTCATTTTTAGAACGTCTCATTCCTCATCATCATGTGGAATATTAATACACTCCCACTAAATCTTTGTAATCACATATCCTTTCTTTATTTTGATATAATAATCAAACATTTTGACTATATAATCAAAGTAATGATTCCAGTTCTGAGATGCTTGTCTTTGATCAACCACATTGATTAATCTCTTGCAACTTATAGATTGCACTTGCATTAATGGAATTATAAAACCCTTCAGGTTGTGTCAAATATATAGCCTCATGTCATTCCTACTAGGAATATAGTTTTAATATCCATATGCCAAATTTCATAGTCTTTAAGTTTCAATATCAATCATGATCCTTTATGGCCTATAGCCATTGCCATTAGTTAAATAAAATCATTAGATTCAACACTTTGAACTCACTTGAATTCATTTTAACCAATCAAATGTCATCCATAATAGTCTTAACTCTTAAGACCTAATTGCACTTATGGGTTTTATCCCTACAAGTGCTACCATTAAGGTCATACCTTATTTGGTTCACATGGAAGTCATTTTGGATCTTATGGCTTCAAGCCATAACTCAAAATCTGGTTCCTCAACATCATCTAGATAGATTATTGTCTCATCATCATATGACCAATTAATCACCTTTGATTTTGTAGGATATCATTATCCATCAAGCTCAAGGTGTATATGAGGTGTATCTGTTACATAAGGAATTTCAGAGTCCACAACACTTGTGATTCTTAATCTCCTTTTGTACCTTTATTTAGTGTAAAGCATGTTCTCTAGAAGATTAGTTATTTGTTTGATGATCATGCTCTTACTATTTAGAGTATGATTCCTTCTTTAATTTAGACATCATTATGCCTTAATCATAGTTCTCTATAATACACTATCATAGTTACTCACAAGGTCCTCAAACATTTGGTTTAAATATCTTGTTCATTGATCATATCAATGAATTAATACTTTTTACCAAGTTTGTTCTTCAATTATGATATTCTTGAACATTTCAAGATATCCATATCTGAAGTATCATCATTTACTCTAATAGGTATGTATATAAATCAATATGTATTATACCTAATAGAATAGTCATTCTCACACTACATCTAGTGAAGATTGACTTGTCATCATGCACAATAAACAAGACATTCATATGTCTTAATGGTTCATTAACCAAGAGAGTCTAGTTTATCCATCACTTGGAGCCTAGAGATGAATTTCTCATTCATTTGTTTAAAATCTAATTTGTTGTTTGAGTCATCAATAACTTTTAGGTATTATTATTTTATCTCATGCATACCAAGTACCACAAGATAAATAAGGCATTGCCATAAAAGATCATATCTTTGAAATTGAAACGTGAACTTTATTGGTAGACATCATTGTCATTACGAGATGGAGAAATAAAATGTTTCTATTTGGCAAAATGAAATAGCAGTTCATAACTCTATTACACGCCCTTTGGGCTGAAATAAACTAAAAGGTACAACTACCTATGGAAGCAACACTTTCTTCAATGTTGATGAGTGTTCCTTCTTGGTCCTTTCATAAAGACCATCACTTCTTTTTAGGTCTTGCACATCATATATGTCAGATATATATATTGGCATCATATACCTAAGATAAAGAAGAATTTTAAGTTTATTTCATAATACATGAGGTGGAGACTTCCATCCCCTCCTTCTTCTTCTTTAGTTCATCTATGTAGAGAGGGCAATTTCTCTTCCAATGTCCTGGCTCATGACAATGGTGACATTTGTCTCCCTTTTTCACCCCTCCCTTGGCTTTGAGAGTTGAAGATGACTTGGGTTGCTGGCTAGCATCAGAACCTTTCTTTGCTTTGCCCTTGCCCTTGCCCTTGCCTTTGGACTTTCCCTTCTTTTCTACTGATCATCATCACATATTTAGGTTTGTCTTTCTTCATCTGTGCCTCAGCTATCCTCAACATGCCCAACAACTCAGTTTGTGGACTGTCAAAGTTGTTCATGTTGTAGTTCATCACAATTTGACTGTAGGATTCTGGAAATGATTCTAGTATCACATCAGTAGCTAACTCTAGGCTCAGAGAGAATCTCAATCGAGTTAGGTTCTCTACATACCCAATCATCTTGAGTGTGTGAAGACCTACTAGATTTCCTTCTGTCATGACGCACTTGAACAATGCCTTGGTGACATCATATCTCTCTTGTCATTCTTGGTCTCGATACATGTTCTTGAGATGTTGAACCATCTCAATGACGTCAATGTTCTCATGTTGTCTCTACAACTCATAGCTCATTGAGCACAACATCAAGCACTTCACATCAATGGCATCCTCAATATGCTTCTTGTAGGCATCCCTTTCAGCCTTTGGTGTAGTGGGAGTAGGCTCATCTGGATCTGGTGTATCTAGGACATAGAGATTTTGCTATTGAGTGAGAACAATTCTCAACGTCCTAACTAGTCGTGGAAGTTGCTCCCATTTAGCTTGTCCTTCTCAAGGACCGATCAAAATGAAAAGTGATTGTTGTTGGTAGTCATTTATTCTACAAAAGGGAAATTTGTAGTTTTAGTCCAAAACTCTTTTGATTTGATTTGATTTGAAAATTGACGATATTAATTAGGTTTTTAATTATTATCGCTCCCACAATTAGATCAAATTGATAGCCCTCACCATCAATCTGGAAGATTGCAGCGTACAACCTTCTAGTGAGCAAGATCTTGACTTCATCTAAGTTATGGACCAACTAGGGTTGTCACCCACAACTAGAATCTTTCACGTAGGAAACTTTTTCCAATTGCATCATATGCAACTCTTGATAGATGTCATACACAACTCCTTGCCATGTTCATCTTTATGCCTCAAGGTGCTTGATCCGATCAAGGTCACCTTGTTAAGTCCGACCCAAATGCCAACAAAATGAATATGCACCCTGCTAGGATAGACCCACATATTCACCATCACACTTCCACAAGATAGACAGTGCACCATGCTAGGGCGTGCCCATACCTAGTCGATCAAGCTTTTCATGTGTGCTACTTTTGGAAGGCATCTTGAACTTAATATTTTGTTTAAGGGTTTTAATATGCTTATATATACATATAAGTATCGAATCACCACATATATAGTACATATCATATACATTCTATATCCCACAAATGAAAACATACAATAACGATAAAGCAATGATTATGGCCATCCTATTGTAGTTCCTTGGATCCATAAAGAACTATAGTTGTCTAAGGTCTACATCATGTGCAACCTATTGTTGATGAAGATCTATGCTTAGGACGTTCCGGGTTGATTAGCTCATCCTATGATTGATCGTCTCGCCTCTTTGCTGGTCGATTGGTTGCCACCAACCGATCATCTGGCTCCTCTAGAAGGCCAGTTCATCGGGTCATCGGGGTCCTCATTAGGCCACCAACTGCTCCTCAGTCGGTCATCGCGGTGCATCAAGTGTTCATCTTTAGTCTTTGTCATAACAAGAAATAAATCTAATCCTATTTTACATAATCTTTGGGAAACCTCGAGTTACATTTGAGGGAAGCAAAGGTAGAAGAGAATCTCGAGTTATCTCGAGTGACATTCAGAATAGAGGAAGAGGGCTTGGTGGACAGACTGAGATACAAACAACCATAGCCAACCACACACATGCACATAAGGTTTATAGGCCATAACCATGCTACATATCCACCATCAAAACTGTTTTAGAGCGACGTATATCGATTGCATATATACCATATAATATATGTATATATTAGTTTGGGATCATGTGCCATTAATTGGATATTCACATTAGTCATTTAAATATTCACATCGTATGCAATAAATAAAAGATGATAAAAAAATCTGATCATATCGATTATCCCATAACATAGAGTATTGACGTGGCTCTGATGCCACTATTCAGTTTTACATGGTTGGAGTAGGCAGCGGAATTTTTTTTTACTTGACCATGAATCCATAACCAGTAGATCGTATCAACATCTATGTAATGGGAAGGATAGTTTTAGCGAGATATACCTAGTCCTAAGGCTTTCTCAATGACAATACCTCATAGCTAGTACGGTCTTCAACCACCTATCTTTGACGACGTCTGTATAGCTCCTGGTCTTGACCCAGACTGCAGTTGACTGTCATCTTCCTGAGCGACAAAAGTCTCCCACCTCTAAAGATAATCAACACAGACTACCAGGAACTCTAGTCATCCTGAAGGACATACTAGAAGGAGTCATCCCCTTCTATTAGAATACTAGTCACCGACACACTCTCCCACAACCAACTGCTTTTCTACAGTTGTCTTTCCCTCACTATTCCTCATTGGATGGGTAGAACTTGCTTGGGCTCTCTCAGTTACCACAACCAGAGAGGACAACAACTTTTTAGAGCAACTGATGTTCTGAGTTGTGTCTCTAGAGAAGCCCCTTGTACCCCTCTATTTATAGTAGAGGGCAGGGTCATGGTTCCCAGTATGTGTTGGAGTAGAAGGGTCCAAAATTTCCATGAATAATTTGCTCTTTGGTAGGAGAATCGGTCGTTTCATAAATGAAATAGTCATTTGGCAAGGTGAACCAGTCAGTTGGGAGTGTGAACTATTTGGTTCACTTAGTGAACCGGTCATTTCACTTCCAAGAATTTTCCACAATTGACTTTCCTTATTTGTTTCTAATTAACACAAATATTAATTCTTGTCCCAATCGAATTGAATAAGTGAAATGAAAAAAAAACTTTTTCTCACAAACTGGGAAAATCCAACACTGCTCGTTTGGACAAATGAACCGATCGGTTCACCAGAGTGAATATGTCATCTCACTGGCCATGAGCCGATCGGTTCACCCAGTGAACCGGTCGGTTGGTGGTCCAGGTTGTGCAGAACGCAGTCCATTCAGTTCTTAATCAATCTAACACTCAAATCAGTTGGTTCAACACTTGAACTTGATGATTCTGAGTCAAGTCTATTGATTGAATGTTTGATTGAGTACCTAAACACTTTAGTAATCAATCCAAACATCATTCATAGATAAACTCCACTTCTAAGTTAATCATTTGTGTGTGATGCTATAGGTCCCATTTCATGTTGACAGTGAATGTCCATAACTAGCTTATGACATCCAAAGCAAAGAGTGGCACCTAGTCATACATCATTGCTACCCAAATGAAAAAGAAAGTTGGAGAACAACTTTCAATCCTATAGTCTATGACTGGTGTTCCAGTGAAAATGTATAATTCCCTTGTCTCTGATATCCTGAATGAACTCAAGGCATGGAGTTGTCATCCTTTCAACATTTGTTCATGTTTCTAGAACTAGAGTACACTATTTCAGATATATGTAACATCAATATCACATATTGATTCACATGTGCATGTGCATGCCTTTCTCAGTCTTTCTTATCAAGTGACCTGGACATCATACTCCCTTTAGAGGGACAAATCCCATATCTATCACTCACAGTCCATGTCATGTGTCAAAGCCACCCAATCATCACTGTTATAACAACCCATGTTTTAGGAATGTGTTTGATGATGTCAAAGTGTACCCAATCATATTTGACAAGTGTAGTGATTTTAGGTCTAAGAATCACAATCAACACCATCACTATGAGAGATGACTCTGACTACCATGTCATGGTTCCATGTGTCACTCTCATGGTGAGTATGTCTGATACACTATTCTCTAACATGTATTTGTGCGTTTGGTTTGATATCATATATCATGACTAATGAGACACTGTCATCAACCAACACACACTCTAGTCTTGATGTGTCATTGTTGTCTATCAACCTTCCACAATGACATCTGACTAGGGACATAACAAGAATGTACATACTCTTAGCATCCATACGATCTCATTGTTCAGGTCGTTAACCTAAAGACATACGTCATTGAGTATTGTCATTCTTTAGACATTCATTCTGCTCCATCATTTATCTCATAATCGATTGAGATAGAATATATTAAAAGCTTGCCTTTGATATTTATCAAATCAATCATGATGTATGCCAATCCAATCATCATATGATTGACTCTCAGGGCATACATACCAACAATATCTGGGATCCAACTTACCATTCTTCCCAAATATCAGAACACCCTTGCAAGGAGAGACCTTCAGATATACCTTGTCTCTCTCAGGGCATACATACCAACAATATTTGGGATACAACTTACCATTCTTCCCAAATATCAGAACACCCTTGCAAGGAGAGACCTTCAGATATACCTTGTCTCCCACTTGGAACTCCAAGGGTCTATGATGATTATCTGCATATGACTTTTGTCTGTCATGAGCTGCTTTCAACTATTGTTGTATCACTTTGATCTTCTCTATTGTCTGTCACACAAGCTCATGACCAAAAAGTTGATACTCACATGTCTCATACCAACACAACGGAGATCTGCAACGTATCCCATATAATGGCTCATACAGTGACATGTCAATGCTACTCTGATAGCTGTTGTTGTAGGTGATCTCTATCAAACTGAGATGTGCATCCCAACTTCCTGAAAACTAAAGGACATAAGCCCTCAACAAATCCTCGAAGGTCTAAATAATCCTTTTATATTGACCATCTTTCTACGGATGGAAAGAAATATTGAATTTTAATTGTGTAACCAAACCTATGTGTAGCTGCTACCAAAGGCGACTCGTAAACTGAGGACATCTATCAGACATGATAGTTGCTGGAACGCCGTGCAAACACACTATCTCATCAACATAGATTTGGGCAAGATTCTCTGCTATAAATGTTGTCTTCACAGGAAGGAAATGCACTGACTTGGTCAACCTGTCAACGATCACCCAAATGGAATCATATCCTTTGTCTATCCTGGGCATACCAACCACAAAGTCCATAGTTACATGATTCCACTTCCACAGAGGTATATGAAATTGTTGAAACATTCCTGTAGGCTTCTGATGCTTAGCTTTGACTTGTTGACATACTATACATCTTACAATGAACTCAACTATGTCTTTCTTTAAGCCAGGCCACCAATACATATCCTTCAGATCGTGGTACATCTTGGCACTACCTGGATGCATAGCATACATAGATGAATGAGCCTCTTCCAACACCATCTTCCTTAGGTTATCGACATTAGGAACCACTATTCTATTATGATAACAAATTGTCTCATCCTCAGATTCATGGAAGCCATCACGCTTCCTACTGCCAAACTCTGATCTAATCTGTTGTTTCATAGTATTTGTCTATTGTGCTTCTCTGATATGTTGTCTCAGCGTAGGCTTCACCTATAGCTATGCCAACAAACTATCTAACAAGGAGACTTCCAACTTGACATTCATTTGATGCAAGGAGACCAACATGTCTCACTTGTGACACATCAAATAACTCAACTGACCTTTACCCATGGATGAGGATGAAGACTTCCTACTCAATGCATATTCCACGACATTCTCCTTTCTTGAATGATAATCAATTGTATAGTCTTAGTCTTTGATCAACTCCAACCAATGATGTTGTCTCATATTCAACGCTTGCTGTGAAAAGATGTACTTTAGGTTCTTGTAATCTATGAAGATCTGGTACTTCTCCCCATACAGGTAGTGCCTCTAAATCTTTAAAGCATGAACTAATGCATCTAACTCCAAATCGTGGGTTGGGTACTTCTCGTGGTGTTTCTTAAGTTGTCAAGAAGCAAAAGAAACCACTTGCTTGTCCTGCATCAACACACATCCCATACCATTCTTGGACGCATCACAAAAGATGATGTATCCCTTTACTTGCTCAAGCAAGATGAGAACCGATGCACTTATCAACCTCTTCTTCAATGTCTGAAAAGCATGTTGACATCTGTTGTCCCAAACGAATGTCACATCCTTCCTCATCAACTTTGTTAGGGGTATGGCGATAGCACTGAAGTCCTTAATGAGCCTCTGATAATATCTTGCCAAACCTAGAAAATTGCGCACTTCAGTCGGCGTCTTCAGTTGTTCCCACTCTATCACAAACTCTACCTTCTTAGGATCCACTCGCACTCCTTTGGTAGATAAAACATGTCCCAAGAAATCTACCTCCTTCAACCAGAACTCACACTTGCTGAACTTGACATAGAGCTGGTGTTATTTCAACACTGTCAACGCTTGATAAAGATGTTGTTCATGTTGTTGACTATCATGACTATATATCAAGACGTCATCTATAAAGACCACCACAAACTAATCAAGGAACGGTCAGAACACACTATTCATTAGATCCATGAACATTGTTGGTGCATTGGTCAGCCCAATCGACATAACCACAAACTTGTAGTGACCATACCTCATCCTAAAAGTTGACTTTGGTATGTCATCCTCCTTGATCCTCAATTGATGATATCTCAACCTCAGATCTATCTCTAAGAATACCATTATGCCACACAACTGGTCAAACAGATCATCTTTCCTCGGCAAGGGATACTTATTCTTTATTGTGACCTTATTCAACTGCTTGTAATCTATGCATAACCTCATAGATCCATCCTTCTTCACAAACAACACTGGAGCACCCCATGGTGACGTACTTGGCCTGATGAAACCTTTATCAAACAATTCTTACAATTGTTACTTCAAACTCTGCCATCTCCATTGGTTCCATCTTGTACGATGTCTCAACTATCGATTGTGTTATGAGGACCAGATTGATCTCAAAATCAATCTCACAGGGTGGGGGGACACCTGGAAACTCTTCAGGAAACACATCCTCAAACTCCCTAACCGTCGAAACCTCCTGGATACTATGACTTCTCACCTCTGTGTCCACCACATGTGCAAAAATACCTCATAACCTTGTCTCAGAAGCTTCCTTCCTATCATAGCTGATGCAATACACATCAAAAGAATCTTCCTATCTCCTTGGAAGATCCACATATCACTACCATCAACATACATTGATTGCTTGGAACTACAATCCAAGACCACTCTATACTTCTCTAGGGTGTCCATTCTAAGGATCACATTGAATCCATTCTAAGGATCACATTGAAGCCACTCAAAAGTCTTCCCAGTACCCAAAGATTCAGTACGGGGAACTTGTGCCCTAGGCTGAGATGCATACATCATGTTCGTCATATGAGTCATCGTTGCCATAAACTGCCCAAAAAGTGATTCAAAGGAAAGGTTTTCTATCATGGCTGGGTCAAACTGGGGGACTTCAGGCAATCGATCTTCTAGTGCCTGGTTCCTTAAACCACCACTCGGTGCAACAACACTACTCTCGGAAGCATGTTATTACTGTTCTCCAGACATCTTTAAGCTTTCTCTTCTTCTTTTGCAAAAGCAGAATTGACTATAAGACAGACTGGAGGATAGTAGAATAGGCACAAAACCTAGTCCTAGGTCCCTGTAGACTAAGCAAACCTAAAGCTCTGACACCACCAAATGAGACACCCATTGCCACATAAAGCGAGATTACTCAAAACATAACTGCGGAAGATAGGTTAACGATTATTGAAAAACATTAAAAGTTAAAAGCTTTCTCATAACATTACCAAGTAGCAAGAACATTCACATATAAGTCCTTTCATGCCTCAAAGCATACACAAGGCATGCGGTCAACATGTAACCAAAGAAATGTTCTTGAATATATATATATATATATGTATATATATATACATGATTCCACCATATCTGGTATACAAAGGGGCACATAAAGAAAGAACGTTTGCAAAACATCTACAAAATGTTCCCAAAGACCCAAGTATATAGGGAAGACTCTAGGACTCTATCAACAAAAGATATCCATTAGCACTTCCAACCTTATTAGCTACTGCTCCTCTGGATGTTTCTCCTCAACCTCCGCTGCACAATCTCTACCACTTCATGCTTTTCCACCTAAAAAGGGTGTGGGAAACTCATAGGGTGAGATTCCAAATCTTAGCAAGAGATATAACTCACCACAACTATATTATTATCATAGATAAGATAAACAGAAAAGCAAAATAATTATAACTAAACAAAACATGTAATTATATTTACCAGAAGAGTAATCACTATTGAACTATGAAACATATTAATAATTTAAAAGGAATATGAAGAACATGTATATTTCCTATCAACAACATTGTATAAAGATCAAGCAAGGACTCAATTAATGTTTCCATATTTTGATCTTATACAATTATACTACACAACTGATTACATATTTCATTATGCCCTGAGGATTTGATTCTAACAACCAAAATTTGACCGACCACTTGATAAGTAGAAATCGGTGCCATTCAAGTTCTAGTGGAAGAGCTAGAATCCACGACCTCATCCCCTAGCTCAGTATGACATTGGCAGTGACATCATTAGTTAAACTGCTATCAATGACTTACAGTCCAGTTGTATACATACAACCCGCCTTGGTACGGGTCATGGCGCTAGTGAGTTACGACTGTAGCCATACTTTGTATTAGGATATGACCATATCCATTCATGTATCTCAAATTGAGCTACAACCACAGTTTTACTCTTATTGGGGTATGACAACAGCCAATCCCATACATATACATTCAGGACACAAGGAGATACCTCAACTTGCACCCCGCATATTCAACAATAAGTTAAACTCATTTCACCATTCAACAAGTACTAACACCAAATGGATTTGTGGCAAAGGGCAAGCTATAGTATTAGATTCCACTTGATTAATTAGATCAATTTAAACATCTTTAGGCATCAATCAAGTTACAATGTCTACCCTCTAAACAACATCTACATAGACAAGGCATAACTCATCACCAAAACAAATCGAATCACATTAAGTGTGATCTCATTACATCATATCTCTTTATGCTTGTTATTCATCATATGTCCATCTCAAGGACTAATGTCCATCACAAGGACCAATGTCCATCACCAAGACCAATGTCCATCACAAGGACCAATGTCCATCACAAGGACCAACTTCCATCACAAGGACCAACATCCAACATATCATAACCACCATAGTTCATACTTGGCTATGTACATCAATTGATATCACCTTCATAGTTAGAAACTAATAACAAGAAGGAAATGCATCATCAACATCATCATCTCATAGGACTCATGCTATACATATCATATCATACATTTTACATCATGACAATTAGGGTTTCACTTCACTCGATTAGGGTTTATAAGGTTGGATCAACAACCTATCCTTAGATTATCACTTTCGTCATCATTATAAGATGTGTTACAAGACATAGAAGCATGTTTCTCATTATCATAAAATCATGTTGTATCTCAACTACCACCACAAAGTACCGATTAGGGTTTACACATATGGTATCGGTTAACCCTAAGTGTATCGGGAAACCACACTAAGATAGGTATCACTTTAGGGTATTCTAAGAGAGAAACCAAGGTATCAACCTACCACTTGGGATGGTGTATCGAGCAATGCCTTAAAGGCAAAATGGTTGTCGACGTCTCAAATTAATGCAATGATGAGATGGGATGTCGGTGTGTCGGGCAACACAACCTTGGACACATTGGGCAACAACACCTCCACCGTGACGGCTCAGTGATGCCCAAATATTAGTAAATAGGGTGTATCGGTCAACTTCTCCTATTAGCAACATCAAAATAGGCATGACAATCTCTAGGGGTAACGGGAAACACCCTAGCGTATCGACATAGCAAAGTAACAGTCCTCTTAGGGTTCAATAATGCTTCAAGCATCGTGTCCATGGATGCAACGCCAAGTCATGATGGCCTAGGGCATATTAGCCAACACTCCTTGTATCACGATCCAACACCACATCAGTTCAACAACCACCCACAAACTATCACCCTCATCTAACATCGGCCCACTCATTCCTAACGACATGACGATCTAACAACATCCAAACCAATCATCCTAGACCTAACCAAGGTCATGTTGACCTGCCACAAGGGTAATGGCCAGGGGCATCACAGGCTGTGACTGACCGGCCTAAATTGCGCGTCCAAAGATGGAGGCGGATTTGAAGTTAGTCGGACTTTTACATTTATAACCCGAATCTTTCTAGGCCCCCGCAACATTCTTTACAGGGTCGAAGTAGATATACGGGGTCAAACACAGGGACAAGGGTGGTAGTGTTGAGAACCCAGAATCGACACGCTACTCTCCGTCTGGTGTAAAGAGATAATAAATTCCCAAAAGGGAAACAACAAGATGTCACAAACAAAACAAAGAAAACTATCTACAACTAGAGCTACAAGAAAGATTTAAGGTTTTAGTCATTTAGCAGTTTTTAGGGGTTTTCATGCAACAGAAACAGAAAGATAAAACTAGAGCTAGAGAAAGGTACGAAGGATAAGACTTTAGTAAAACAAGCGGTAGTAGTAACATCTTGCACCCCTCCTCTCAGAGCGGGTACCTCTAACCAAGCATCAACACCCCTCTCGAGGTTGCTGGACTTAAGTTAGAGTGGAATGTTACTGAAACAACTCCGTTTCAGGCACTCTCGTACTCCAGAATCAGACCAAACACTAGAGCCACAACACAACTCTCAAAGTTGTTGCGACGGGAAAACACGATTCGGTAGCTAAGCGAAACGCGATCCAAACATGCAAGCTAGAGTTCAGATATCAAACATAACAGCCATCCAACATTTTGCACCAAGCATAGAGCAGCAAGCAATTAAGCTTTTCCATTCCCATAAACATTAAAGGTCTTAATACATTGCATAAGTAAGGAATTAAATAACAGAATTAAAGATAGATGTCGCCTTCTTGATGTAGACGGACGACAGGCTAATGCGGCTCTCCAGCCCGATATCGGTCAGGGGCCTATCCTGATACAGTAGTGTCGGGCGGCACACCCTCTCGGGTGGCACACTACGATGGTCAACTGTATCACTCAAGGATACTGGCCGATATGCTCATGTCGGGCGGCGCACCCTCTCGGGCGGCACACATGACGGGCGAAGCATATCGGGTTCGATATCGTGTCAGGCATGGAGTGACGCGTTCTACTGTCGGGTACTTGTGTCGCTCATCTACGTTGGCCGATGTCGGCCCGTAGTGTCGCCCGGGACGATCCTAGGTGAACCATCCTGTCCCTCTCGGGATGAGGAAGAGCTCACCTAGAGTTGCCCGGCATGAGCACTGGGGCGCGATACTCCTGCTCTGGCAGTTTTTCTCCGAAGATCGCTCAAACTTCCCAACTGTCCGAACTGTCTTTTCGGCTTCCTGTAGCTGCTATTTATAGGCAGCGGTTGGGGGAAGTTATGGTGCTCGAAGCGCCATGTGTCCTCCTTATTCGCGGGTCGGTGGGAGGCCGATACTGGTATCGCTCGGCACAGGGGTGTCGGCTTTCGGTCATGTGACGGGCGGCGCCTGCCGGTGGGTGGCTGTGTCGTGCGACAAGCTTGGGTTGTCGTGGCGAAATTGGCTCCTTGTCGGGTAGAAGACGTGTCGTCCGTCAGTTTCTTCTTGCGCGACATCCCCTTGTCGTGCGTCGTTGTGTCGCTCCACTCTGTCGGCAGAGGTCGTATCGGGCGTCAGGAAGGCCGATGCAGACTTGAACTTATTTGTGGGCCGGGACAGCCTTATCGTACCAAAATGAGGAAAAACTCTGCAAAAGATGGAAATATTAGATTAAGAGCGTTGCTTGGCCAATTATTGCAAAAGTACTTATAAAAGAGAGGAAAATAGCAGAAAAAGGCAGTTCTGATAACAGAATAAAGGGAAAAAATATCACAAAAATTGGTGTTATCAACTCCCCCAAACTTAGCATTTTGATTGTCCTCAATCAATATTTAAACTTTATTTAATGATGCTTCTTCTTGCTTGGTGTAGCTTTCAGGCCAAGAGGTAAAAAAGTATCGTTATGCCTTTAGAGATAATGCTGTCTCACTACGAACAAAAGATTTTGTTTTTCCTGCCTTATTGTTTAAGTAAGAATCTTCTCTACATCTTCGACGAGACTTTGTTGTATGATTCCGAAGTTAGCTTACACACCAAACAGCTTTATTTTTGGGGCGGAAAGTTGTGTATAGGGTAGGCTAAGGCTTTTTTGGGGTTTTTCTTATTTCCCATCAGTCCATCCAGGTAAGGGTCCGTTAGCGGGCAAGTGGTCCCTACAGTCCAAGCCAGTTGGCTTTAGAGCAGTGATTTCACATCCTACGAACCACTGCCCCGGATCTACCATGCCTAAAGATGGGTACTTTTGGAAAACAAGTGTGTATATATGTATATATATATTTTTTCTTTTATTGGCACAACTCTCATGCTTTTATTCACACTCATAAGGCTTCTTTCTCTTTTTTGGGTTTTCGTTTGGTGAGGGAAAATAAAGAGATTTCTGCTATTTGGGCAGCTTTTTCCTTCTCCATACTCATCTCTTAGCTGTTTGCAAGATTATTATATTTTTTGAAATTTTTGGCATGGCAAAACATAATATTTTATTCGTACGAGGTAGAATTATCAAAAAGATATAACAGAACTTGTATCTCGTTAAGCATATGGAAAACAAACTTTGCAAGAAGTCGCAACAGGTTTTTACTAATATAGCGACCTTGTACATATGCATGGAGATGATATAAACACAAAGAACTTTCAAATCTTTGATATGAACACATCTCTGTACATAAAGAACAAAAGAATACAGAATTTGAGACAAAAGAATGAAGAAAATTTAGTTAGAGAATTCAGAAAAAAAATTCAAAATTTTGTACCTCCCTCACTAGTACCTGGTACCCCCCCCCAAACTTACTCCACACTCTGTCCCAGAGTTATGAAGTAGATAAGGTGAGGTAAATTTTATTCCAGTGAGGTTGCGCCTGCGTCAGACAGAAGCTCCCACACATATTCTCCCCTTCTGCTGTGATAGACGATGTGGTGGAGCTGGTCAGGCGTTTCTTTATTCGCTATCCATTCCAGGACGTAGATGCCGCAGTCGTTGGATAAGGGAAGTTGCTGCGGACTGCGGTGGCAGAACTGGAGTTCGTGCCACTTGCTTGCTTGCGTATCCAGGAATGGTTGGATCATCATTGCCACCTCGTCGTAGTATTTTCAGACCAAGCGTTCGACGGATGTCAAAGGTTCTGATGTACACGGCACTGGATGGTTCTTATTGCTGTCCGAGCTATTGTAGAAAATTCCTGCTTGTTGACGGGTGTACACTGTTAGGAGCGTCCAGTGGTTGTAATGTAGGACGGGGAGGAAGATCTTGCTGGGAACTTTTCTCGCCAATTCTTGCAGAAATGCTTGCTTCGCTCCTGTTTCATCGGCGAGGCAAATGTAATTGAACAACATAGGATGGGCTATGTGCACATGTTCTAGCTTTGGCTGTATATACTGGATGTAAGCAGTTGCAACTGTTACAACCAAGCATCCTCCTTCCTTCACCATTTCCCTTAGAGCAGCGACCGGGACTACGACATTGCCTGCCTGAAAGGCGACAACCGATGGGGTAGAATCAGCTAACTTCAGCTGGATTAAGTTGACCTGCTCCTGTGTGAGAGTTGCACACGAAAAGCGGTCGAAATTTGTGAGCAGCCCTTCTGAAGCTTCAGGAAAAGCAGTGTCCTCCATCCTGTGAACTTTCTTCAGGACCTCCAACTGCTTGCCTGCCCCATAGGTATCGGTTGCTATCTCCTCTTCTTTTTCTGAGGAGCTGCTGGATTGAGAAGAGTCTTCTTCCAGGTCACTGTCCAGCAGCTGCTCTGGTACCCCTGTGTCTCAGAAATAGTGCTTGTCCTTGATCAGCAACATGGCGTAAATGCCCCTTTATTGATAGAAACACCAGCTTTTGAGGGCTCCCAAGTTTCCAAATGTATTGAGCACCTCAATGGCACTCAGGATGGCGAAAGCATTGTTTCCACTCCCCTCTTCTGGCTGGACGGGGAGGTCTCAGAGAGTAAAGAAGTTACAAGGACCTTGGTGATGTTGGCTTCCTTGCTTTATAGCTCGTAGCAGACGCAGTGGCAGGAGTCTCAGCTTCTTGTCCTCCGGGCGGTAGAAAACACCCCCGGAGCGTGGCACTTCGTCATTGCTGCAACACAGCAGCTGGACGTCGCGGTTTTTGAGGTCTACTATGTAGAGAAACCACACGTTTCGGTGCTTGTACGGGGCCAACACCAGGTTTGGCCTATGCTCTTCTATGTGTTGTAGCATGTCAGCCAACGCACGGGAGTTTGGATCTCCCTTCATCAGCCTTCTTGCCAAGGTCGGGGTGGCTGTGTATAGTGCCCTCCGACCTGTCCTGCTGTCGATATTTTCTATTATCGCATTCTCCAGGACTCTGAACAGTGTTTTGCCGACCACGTCCAGCATGTGGAACATGCTTCGAAGAACTCCCCATCACACGGAAAGGTAGCCATCGGTCCAGACGACGTCATCTTCATCTACCTGCGATCTCAAGACCTTATTCAGCAGCTTCTGGTCTCTGATCGTCAGGTACCCGATGGCTCTTTTGTCGAAGCCGGCCATCTCGAAGTAGGGTATCTCAGATGGCTCACGGAATATGTCCGCCATCGAGTGCCTTCCTTGGGGTAGATGTCTCTTATTGACTGTGTAGACATCCCCCTTCTCTCCCTCAGACTCATCAGAAGAGTCTCCCCCGATGCTGATATCTACGCTATCATCTTCGGCTTCATCTAGGGGGGCGGAGATGTTTGCTTCTCCCAAGCCTAGGGAGCTCTCCTATCCTGCTGGAGCTCCTTCGGCTGACCCTTGTTGCATCCCTTCCTCGGGCATTGGGGATCGCCCACTGGGAGAGGAGGAAGATGTTGATCCTGAAGGGGAAGCTGACGAAGAAGGAGGAGAGCCACGGCTGGGGGGTGACAGTGACCTTCTCGGCTGCCTTCGGTGCGGATGGTCTTCACTTCTATCCAGCCTCTCCTCGATCTTGTGGAGTCGTTGGAGAACTTGTTGTATCGTTGCATTCAAGGCTTCTAGTCCGCTGGGAAGGCTTACTAGAGTCAGAAGCTCTCTTTCTTGGTTATCTAGCCTGTCATGGAAAGATGCAAGTTTGGGGGTTAGGGAAGTACAGGTAGCTGAGTTGGTATCTGTTACCTCCCACAAATGATTGAGCTCATACCCGAGCATCTTTCCGAGCGACCGGGGAGTTTCAGTGGTTCTCCCTTCGGTCCTCGCGGCATCTTGCTCGCGCGATGGTCTACCCGGCGAGGTAGAATCTATCAGAATGGTTCGCGATCCAGTTGTCACCAGGCCAGGTGTCCGCGCTTTTTCAGGTGCCACTGCCTTGCCTTCTCGTCTAGGTGGAGATGGTCGTGGTGAGGGCAGACTCTGCTCCACCTATGCACTCTCGGCGATCTCCTCAACTGCTGTAGGTGGGGACTTCAGCGGTGGTGTCAGTGTTCTTCCGAGCTCCCTTAGGATCTCGTCGAACACCCCATTGTTGTCGCCCTGCTGAAGTTCCTCTTCTACCTTTGTAGGCTTTAAAGCAAAGACAGGGGCTGCGGCCGTTTCTCCCGCGGCAGCTCCCGTAGTCTCTATCTCGGTGACCTCAACGATCACCGGTTCTTTCTTAGCTATCACCGTCCTTGTTGTGGCGGTGGTTGATATAGTCAGAGTGACGACAACTCTATCAGTAGTTGTCGTTGGTAGCTCTGGAACTGCCCTCTCTGGGGCCCTGGTGTCGGTGGCGTAAGCTATGTTGTTCGCTACAGCTTCAATTTCGGCGGCGGTGAAGACCAGTTTCTCTGCGTCGTAGGCGGCGCAGCGAGGGAGCGGGAGGAGTATGTCCGTCCTTGAAAACTTGTAGAAGAAGTTCCTCCCCTCCTTCCTAATGATGCTGGTCCTCATCAGGTACTTGGTGTCGATCATCTCATCGCCTTGCGTCCTCGAAAGGTTGTGCGGCTCTTTTGGGTACCCGAGCCCCACTGTGATTAAGTTGACTATTCCACCCATGCAGTACTCTTTTGTGGCTTCTTTCATCAGATGCAGTCTGTTCAGCAAGAACTGCCCGAGGTTGATCACTCGACCCTCCATTATGTGCCACATGACGTGGAGTTCTTCTGTATAGATGTTACTGGACTCATTCTTGCTGAACAGCAAGCATGCCACCAATTTGTGCACTATCCTCCAAAAGCAGGAGTGCACTGCCACCACCTTTCTTCCCGACTTGAATGAAGATTCGCCGGTTAGCTTGCTCCAGAGCTCCACGGGATTGAACCCGTCTCCCTCGGTGATTCTCTCACCGTTGTCCATCAGATTCCTCTCCTCCTCGTTGGAAGAGAAGATCTTATTCAACAAATTCTCGGAGATGGGGTGCTCTGAGTTGTAAAGTCGAGCCTGGAGTCTGTCTGGCCCGCCAAATTCTTCTCTCTTCACCACAAAATTCTTCACTTGGTGGAGAGAAGACATAAACTCCATTGTCAGTTTAGTGTAAGAAGAAGACCGGCTGAAGCAGATCTTCTTCAGCCCTGCCGCAGCGAGGACGCCCTTCAACCTCCCCACGATCCCTAGTTCAGCAAACGAGGCCTGATGGCAAAACCTACTCGGTCAGTAGACCTTGCTCACTAGTTCAGCATATTGGCAAGCGTGCTCATCGTCCCTTGGCTCGAAACTTCCCGACAAGAATTCCGAGAGTTCTGCTACTACTAGAGGTGTTGGTGTTAGAGTTGGAGCCGCCACTTCTCCGACCCTAGCCCTCTTCTCTACTGTCGACGCCCCGGCTGGTCCTGGGTTCAGGCGCTTAGGCCTGGCAGTCTGCCCTTCAGCAGCAGTCTCTGTGTAGATTCTCCTGCCTTGTGCGTCAACAGGGACAACAGTTGTCTTGATGCGGGCCATTTCTGTAAGACAATAAGAAAATACCTCGATTAAATGTGTTGATGCGTTGAAAAAGTAAAGAATAAATGTGTGTCCAGGTAATTTTCTGTACAAAGACTGTACCACACCCCGTATCGGGCGACACACAGGTTTCATAGGTGAAGCTTTGTGTCCGATACTAGAGATGGGTATCGCCCGTTACGTCAGAAGATCAAACACGCGATATGAACATGGCGATAAGGTGATGAACGCACGTTAGGTCGGTCGCTTGATACGGCCGTGGCGGTTAAGATGCCCGATAAGGTCATCTTGAAAGGAAAGCAGCGTGTCGCCCGACAACAAAAATAGGTGAGGTGGTGCAAAGATGGGCGACACGGCTATCGCCCGACATGGTGTGTTGGGCAATCGTGAATAAAAGGTACATTGCACGACATCCATATCAGGCAATACAAGGATGCTCGGCACAGGAACCGTAAGACCGATAAGCTACTTGCGCAAAGAAAGGAACGTGTCAGGCGGCACGGTCTGTCGGGCGATAGGGTATGTCGGGCTATACCTTGCTGTGATCTGAACTTCCGTACGATACAAGAGCAGGGCAATATTGCATGACACGGGAGCTAAAGCACAAGGTCTTAGCACGACACGGGAGCGTGAAAATAGTAAGGCAAGGAGCCCGACACGGTAAAAACTCGCCCCTTTATATAGAAAACTCAACCGGGGTGAAACAAGTAAATATGGGGCGTGTGTCAGCCGTTAGGGCAACTCGTAAGTTAGGCAAGTCCATCCGTCGGCACGACCCTTACGATCCCCGAAATTCCACTGCCCGATATGGGCGCATTCATAGCACCGGTTGGGTTGCTTTCCGATACGTTATGAAAACAAAGCGGTTTAAACTATGGCTGATGGGTAAAACATCATTGGCCTAAGACTAAGCTCCCGGCCTCAGATGGTATTACCCATCACGGTTAATAAAGCTAAAGCAGTGACCCCTAAAACATAAGAGTCAGCGCATGTGGCGCATGCACTGACTTGGGCCTTATTACAGTCTGAATTGTCCATAATACTTGAAATGTTCAACTTGCATGAAAGTAAATGCACCCTATACTAGGAATTTAAAATACAGATTGGGATGCCTCCCGAGAAGCGCTGAGTTTCCCGTCCTCAGCTAGACGTCTTTGGCTTCTTCTTCATCCTTCTCCTCCGCAGTTACTATCCCGATCTCTTGGCTGGTTCTGTGTTGGACGGGATCTTCCCCGACGGGTTCTTTATGATCTCGGCGAGCTGAGCTAGCTGTTGGTCGATTTGGCGTTGATGTGTCTGCATGTCTACCAACTGTACCTACAACAAGTTCAAAACACCAGAATTGGATAGCGCACTTTGCGCTAGTTGGTTATTGATGGTATCCTATTTCTTAACGAAATCAAACAACTGACCAATCACATCAGATTGGCTTGCTCCTTTGTCCTGTTCTCAGTTTGGGCCTTGGTACTTTCTCAGTGCTTGGAAATTGCCTTTTGCTGGTTGGAATTGGTTGTTCTTGGTATATTGAACAGATCCTCCTCTCTTCTCAAAAGTTTGCGCTGGCTTGGCCGAGGTGTGCAGCTAATGCGAATTTTTGGCTGCATCCTTGTTACCGTAATTAAAGCCAGGGTGATCTGGCCTCTTAAAGTTCATGTAGGAGACATTCTCTGTCCTTTCGTCTTCTGAGTCGGAGTCACTGTCCGCTACTGGTCGAGTGTAGACACAGTTGTCCACCCCATGAACTCCTTCTCCGCACGTAACACATTTCATTACTTTTTCAACTGGCTTCTTACCTTTACTGCCAACTTCTCACAATTGTTTAACATCAGTAGCAATTCTCTGAATCTGTGAAGTGATTGAATCCAGTGCCTTAGACTCAAGGGCAGACCCTTCACCTACCTTCTTTGCTTGTCCTCTATCAGATCGATCAAACTCAGCACCGGCCATTAGCTCGACCATGTTCTTGATAATCATCTCGGACTTCTTTGGCTTCTTCCCTAGGAAGTCACTGCCCGCTGCCGCGTTCAGTGACACCCTCTCATCGGGAGTCAGGCCATTGTAGAAGGTGGTGACGAGGAAGCCCTTCTTATAATTATGATGGGGGCAATCCCTATGGTATTCCTGGAATCGCTCCCAGGCGTCATGGAGGCTTTCATTCGGCTTTTGCATAAAAGAAGTTATTTTCTACCTGTTTCTGATAGTTCTTTCAGTGGGGTAAAACTTGTTAACGAACGCGTCAGCCAAAGCTCCCCATCTGTTTAGAGATTGGTGGGGTAGCCCAAGATACCAGGATAGGGCTTTGTCCTCCAGGGAGAAAATGAAGCCCTTACAGTAAATAACCTCTTGGGGAACCCCCCGCATCTTTATTGTATCACATATATTTTTGAATGCATCCAGATGGTGGTAGGGGTTGTCGTTCTTTGAACTTCCCCTGAAGCTCTTGTTCTGGATCATTGAGATAATGGACGGCTTGAGCTCAAAATTTACCGCGTTGAAACGTGGGACAACGACGGGGCATCGGGAGTTGTTGGCCTTCGTGGACGCCAACTCCCTCGGCGTTTTCTCTTCTTCCGCCTCTGAGTCGTTGCTGTCGCTGGCATCATGTCATCTCTCCTGACCACTGTGATTTGTTCTGTGCCTCCGGTGGCGATGGCGTCTATCGCGGCGATGTACTTCCTCGTGATCTCCCGATTCTGGATCTTCCTATTGAGCGTTACCGTCGTACCAGTCGGTGCCTTCGGGTGGCGGCGAGTCAGGCCTCCTCCCTTGGCGTTCGCCTCCAGAATGGTGGGGTTCGACGCGAGGAGGCATATTGGTGTTGGTGTTTGGCAGAATAGATCACCGCACTTCAGAGTTATTGAAATGGCACGAAAAATCAAGTTAGAAAATAGAATTATTAATTTTTATGCAAAGAGTAATAATAATAATAATAAAATAAAATAAAATAAAATAAAATAAGGAGTGTTGTCAAGCTTATTTCTAAGCTTGAGGCACGAGAGTGTAGTTAGTGGATTCAGATTCATCAACAGTGTCGTCTGCCTTGTCCCCGACAACGGCGCCAAAAAGTTGACCGGCCTAAATCGCGTGTCCAAAGATGGAGGCAGATTTGAAGTTAGTCAAACTTTTACATTTATAACCCGAATCCTTCTAGGCCCCCGCAACTTTGTTTACGGGTTCAAAGTAGATATACGAGGTCAAACACAGGGACAAGGGTGGTAGTGTTGAGAACCCAGAATCGACACTCTACTCTCCGGCAGGTGTAAAGAGATAATAAATTCCCAAAAGGGAAACAACAAGATGTCACAAACAAAACAAAGAAAACTATCTCCAACTGGAGCTACAAGAAAGATTTAAGGTTTTAGTCATTTAGCAGTTTTTAGGGGTTTTCATGCAACAGAAACAGAAAGATAAAACTAGAGCTAGAGCAAGGTACGAAGGATAAGACTTCAGTAAAACAAGCGGTAGCAGTAACATCCTGCACCCCTCCTCTCAGAGCGGGTACCTCTAACCAAGCATCAACACCCCTCTCGAGGTTGCTGGACTTAAGTTAGAGTGGAATATTACTGAAACAACTCTGTTCCAGGCACTCTCGTACTCCAGAATCGGACCAAACACTAGAGCCACAACACAACTCTCGAAGTTGTTGCGACGGGAAAACACGATTCGGTATCTAAGCGAAACGTGATCCAAACATGCAAGCTAGAGTTCAGATATCAAACATAGCAGCCATCCAACATTTTGCACCAAGCATAGAGCAGTAAGCAATTAAGCTTTTCCATTCCCATAAACATTAAAGGTCTTAATACATTGCATAAGTAAGGAATTAAATAACAGAATTAAAGATAGATGTCGCCTTCTTGATGTAGAAGGACGACAGGCTACTGCGGCTCTCCAGCCCGATACCGGTCAGGGGCCTAGCCCGATACCGGTCAGGGGCCTAGCCCGATACAGTAGTGTCGGGCAGCACACCCTCTCGGGCGGCACACTACGATGGCCAACTGTATCACTCAAGGATCCTGGCCGATACGCTCATGTCGGACGGCGCACCCTCTCAGGTGGCATGCATGACGGGAGAAGCGTATCGGGTTCGATATCGTGTCAGGCATGGAGCGATGCGTTCTACTGTCGGGCACTTGTGTCACTCATCTACGTTGGCCGATGTTGTCCCGCAGTGTCGCCCGGGACGATCCTAGGTGAACCATCCCCTCCCTCTCGGGATGAGGAAGAGCTCACCTAGAGTTGCCTGGAACGAGCACTGGGGCACGATACTCCTGCTCTCGCAGTTTTCCTATGAAGATCGCTCAAAGTTCCCAGTTGTCTGAACTATCTTTTCGGCTTCCTGTAGCTGCTATTTATAGGCAGCGGTTGGGGGAAGTTATGGTGCTCGAAGCGCCACGTGTCCTCCTTATTCACGGGTCGGTGGGCGGACGATACTGGTATCGCTCGGCACAGGGGTTTCGGCTGTCGGTCACGTGACGGGCGGCGCCTGCCGGTGGGTGGCTGTGTCGCGCAACAAGCTTGGGTTGTCGTGGCGAAATTGGCTCCTTGTCGGGTAGAAGACGTGTCGTCTGTCAGTTTCTTCTTGCACGCCATCCCCTTGTCGTGCGTCGTTGTGTCGCTCCACCCTGTCGGGCAGAGGTCGTATCGGGCGTCAGGAAGGCCGATGCAGACTTGAACTTATTTGTGGGCCGGGACGGCCTTATCGTACCAAAATGAGGAAAAACTCTGCAAAAGATGGAAATATTGGATTAAGAGCGTTGCTTGGCCAATTATTGCAAAAGTACTTATAAAAGAGAGGAAAATAGCAGAAAAGGGCAGTTCTGATAACAGAATAAAGGGCAAAAACATCACAAAAATTGGTGTTATCAGTGACGACCACCCAAAGCCTAACCTATGTGTCGGCCTCCACATACATTGTTACAACCCCAATTTTTGGGTTCGTATAGTTGGAAATGCAATTTCCTTAATAAATGTATGATTATGGGAATTGTATGATTTATGTGTATTGAATGGATTTCCTTTGTGCATATGATTTCGTGGATCATAATATGTTAATGAGTCCAATATGATTAAAAGAAAAAGAAGAAATCAAATAAAGCATTATTAAGAAGGAAATTTGAGATAAAGAGGAAAAAATAAGAAATATGTAGAAATATGGATAATGGAATCATCTTGGATGAGATTTTGAGTCCACATGGTTTCTATTGGTAAAAAGAATCCAAATAATGGAAAAAAGAAGAATAGGAGATAGAAAATATGCATAAAATATGCTATACTAAGAGATAACTTGTATATGAAGAAAAATCTCTCATACTTTCGAATTTGAGTCCCAAACTTGGCACACAAGTAGTTTGAGTCCTTATAGACTTTCCTTAAAATTTTGAGAAGAAAGTATGACTCATAAAGCAATGAGAATTTTTTTAATGAGATGGTAAAAAATTAAGCTTTGTAAATCCCACAATTAGATAAAGAATTGGGAAGTGGATATATATGTTGATATAGATGGAAAGGAATTAATATCATCTTTCTACAATTGTGAATGCCCTTAAGATAAGTTTCCTTCGTCACCGTGAGGAGAGAGAGAGACTCATGGTGAAAAAAGGACATTTAGCAAGTTTATACATGTACATGTCCATGGGGCAAAAGAACCAGGAAAATAGAGTTACAAAGGTGTTTCAGAAGGTGCCAGACCAACGGATGGACTTCATGAAACTATATATATGTCTATGAGTACGCCCTTTTAGGAGATAATCTTGTCCCTCCATCCCCATCGCTCTCTTCCTTCGTACCCTAGGGTTTATGCGAAACCATGTAGGAGATCATGGGAGACCTTGTTTCCATTAGGGACATGACTGTCCAAGGCGTGACAACGTTACCTTGCAAAGAGAAGTAAGGAGCAAAGTCGGTGATCAACTCTGCATCAACACCATGCTTCATGGGAGGAAGCAAGGAAGATGGGGTTTCTTCCATGTTGTCTTGTTTGCCTCACCATAAGCATGAGAAATAGAGCTCCGCCTGACCTGGGCACAACCGTGTATAGCAATGTGAAACTTTCAGCTCGTAGGTACAAGACCATCTCCTCATGGTTTAGTTTCTCATTTCAGAAACCTAGGGTAGAACCCCACTGATTGGTCCATGGTCACCACCTATCGCAATCCTGGCCTGACTAGGACCAGCAAGGGCCAGTAGGACCACCCTGACTCCATCCCACCTTGAGACCCAGGAGCCGCGAGAGAGGGGAGAGGGTGACACGACAGAGCGTAGGGGTCGGAATCCACCTATGTCGGGAGGTTAGGGGTGAAGTAACGCGAGAAGACTAGAGTACCCAGATTAATACACATAACTAGTAAGGGTAGTATGGTATTTAATCAATAATTAAAGAGTGGCCCAGGACTACACATTAGTGTGCTGACGTGTCAGCGTGAGATTGGCCAATAATGATTAATTTTATAAAAAACATAGATAATGATTGGTAGCTCGTATGAATGAAAATTATATATGAAAATTTATCTTGAGAATTCAAGGAATCCAATAAAAATGTGACTAGGATCAATATATGATTCTGGTTTGAAAATAGTATAAATTTATCATCTTTAATGGTTTAATATATGAAAAACCCTAAGAATTGATGATAATTGGATCTAATGATGTTCTTTGAATGTGTTGAGAAAATATTAACATGTTGTTAATAAAAGAGAGATTAAGATCTAAAAATATGATCCTTGTGCTTAATTGGCCTAATTTAGGGTTTCGTGTACATGAATATGTATTAATGTGCTTAGAAACCTTAATTTAGGTTAATATGACTTTTAATTGCTTTAATTGTGAAATCCATGAATAAAATAGAGATATGATGATCCTAAACCAATTTGAGTATAAAAGATCCTTAGCGTGGATAATTTGAGAAATTAGGGTTTTTATGAGTAGAAAAAGTATTTTAGGGTTTGTTGACCTAAAAATGATAAAGTTTGAAAAATTGATCTAAGAAACCCTAATGCATTCTATGAGACTTAAAAACCTTGGAAAGGTGTTCCAAGTCAATAAGGAGTTGTTTGGGATATGGTTGTGACAGTTAGACATTATACCTATTTTCAAGATCATGTTTGCTTGATTGATTGATCGATTTTTGCTTGATTGGACATCTAGATGGATTTGGATATATTGCTTCTTTGAGATCTCCAAAATAGGTTTGTGGTTACACTTATGGTTAAATCGCTCTAGTTTCACGGTGATTTCCGACGTTTTATCGGTTGCTTGGTTGACTTTTATTTCATGCAACTATAAAGTGACTGACTATCACCATAAGTATATGTGCATGACTAGATAAGATCTCACTCCTCCTCTGTAGCTTTGATGATGATGAGATGGATGACCTAGTACATGGTCTACCCATGGGGTAGGATCATTAGGTTATCATGAGTCGATGTGTTGGTCAACCATTAGGTAGGACCATATGACTATACAACCCTATGTAGTGATCTACATGTAAGGTAGGATCATGGGGCTTAGTTGAGATCTACCATATGAGAGAGGTAGTATCCTTATCCACTGCAGGGATAGCACAGAGGCAAGGATATGTAGAGATTGAGTAGTTATGTTTAAAATGTAAAGTTTGTTTTGGTAAATCATAATTTGATTGCAATATGTTGTTACTATTAGATGCAAGATTATTGGTTCCCCCACATACCAGTATAATTCATTATAGTGATCGCCATTTTATTTCTCGGAGTTTTAGGTTTATCAAAAGATGGATATTCCTTTAAAGTGACGCTGATGGAATAAATCTTAATAAAGAATTGGAGGATTGTAGATAGATAGATATTATCTGGGTAAAGTCCCTCAATTCCTATATTTTGCAAGGTATGAGAAAAGAAATTTTTTTATCCTATTTTAAGCTTAGTAGTAGTAGAATTTATTAATTATTTTTTATTATTTGTAAAACCACTAATCCTGTTTTGGGATAATGGCTCTAGCCTCTTGATCTCCCTTAATTGGGGGTTACTGAGGGGTGGAGTTGTTACATTTGGTATTAGAGCAATGGTTTTACATTTAATCTCTAATAATTATTAAATTTTACAAACTCTTTAGAGCCCAAAGGGAGTTATTAGAGGATTTTCTAATGATGGGGGTGTCTAGAAAAGGATCACAATTCGGGGGCGGGAAAGATTTTCCTCCACCCCGCTAGTCCGTCTATGAGGACTCTCGAATGTTGTGTGACTTCCTGGTCAACATAAGAGATTTGACTCAAAATAAGATACATCTAGGTCTTTTCTCATTTGTCTTCTTCCCTTCTCTACCCTGTTCATTGAATAACTTTAAGAGATTAGGATTTCTCACTCTCCACCATCCTCCTATGTTTGTGATAAGATTAATTAGGATTAAGTAATCCTCCACCAAATAATAAAAAAACATGTAAGAAAGATGTCACAGACATAAGTTATGATAATTAGAAACTCAAATGGAGTTTAGTTACATGCTTAGGTTGCATGGTGTATGTTGTCATGCCCTCAAGAGAGCTCTGAGGTTAGACCTTCTTGTAGGAGGAAGAGGAGAGAGTTAGGCTTGGAGGAAGAAGCCTCCATGAAAAAGAAGACCCGACGCATCCTCTGGGACAATGCTCAACCCAAAAACCTTAAGCGGTGGATAGACAAAGAGAGGACACGATGAGTTGGATATTGTAGTTGTCCATGCATGCAAGTACGTGAGTTAGACATGCATGTTGTACATAGACGTTTTGAGTATCCATGAGAAATGTGAACCATGTGTGGTTGTTTGACCCTGGTGTCTTTTAGTGACCCGACCTTTGGTGGTCGTGCCTGTTGAGGGTGAGGGATCACTCCCTCATTGAGAAGGTTAGTGGTGACCATATAGGAACCCTAATAGGGATATATGTGAAGAAAGAGGCATGTATCCACATAGAAGAGTATGGCATCAAGGTTGGCAATAGGTTTTAGACCTAAGTTAGAAAGGTTAGGCCGATGGTCTATGAGATAGGAATGCAGAGCTTTGGATGATCTTAGCCAGACATTAGTTTTGATAGTACATTTTACCCAGGTGGGGATAAGCATGTATCCTTAAGAGCTTGACCCATCTTCTAAGAGAGAACCTCCAGTGGTAGGACCAGTTGTAGGGTTAGCTCTAGAGAGAGGGCTAGACCCAATGAAAAAGGTTGGAGGCCTAGACTCTATTACATGAGGAATCATGAGAAGTTTGGTATAATATGGCCTGGAATGGACGACCCTAAGTAGATGTATGTGGTTGACTCATGCACGATCCTTAGAGGCTTGTTGTACCTTGGTTTCCTTTAAAGGAACCAAACCCTAGAAAGAGAAAGAGGCTTCTTGAATCGATGTACAAATGTTATAGTACCTACCTTTTAGGTATAGGAAGGAGAGTTCCTTAGACCCTGAAGAGGTATGGTAACAAGTTGTGAGGCCTCACATCTCATTGGTTGTCTTTGTATAGGACTCTAAGAGTTGTCCACATGGAAGAATGTTATGAAGTATATGCCCTATCTGGTATAGGTTCGGTTCATGGTGGAATAGTTGAGCATGATGTTAGACAGCTGATGCATATGTAATGAACCTGGGGTTCCTAGACCAAAGAGGGGAAGCAATACCTGGTGAATCTGATGCTCACAAAGATGTTTGAGTTCCTAAGGATTCGAGTATGGCACCCCCTCATGTTTAGAGGAAAAGGAAACATCCTTGGACTAAGGTATACGTTTGGTGAACTCCTCACACATGTTGGTGACATATGTATGAGATTGCAAAAATTAGAGGAATAAGGAACAAGTATGACATACCAAGGAACTTAGAGTGGCTTAGTAAGTTGTCTTCTTGCTAGATACTTGTATAAGTATCATGATAGGGATAAGCATGTACATGATGATGTAAACCCTGGAAGTAAGGATGTTTGTGACCTTTTCTACTATCAAGAGATAGTTTTCTCCCATCCTGGGAAGGGACCCTTCATGTAGGATGAGTACCAGCTTTTGTTTAGGTTTGTGGTAACCTAAAGAGGCCTATCATAAGGGTTTAATGAGATAAGTGGAGAGCACATAGTATGATCATGAATCTATAGACCCATGTGTGACCATCTCTAAGGGGCAGGAAGACATGTTGCCATGGAGGTAACTTATATGGGACCAGAATGAGATAGGTAGGTCGTCATGAGTCCTGTGAGAGGAATATAAGTTCGACCATGAGTGCCTAGAGAGATGATGGACATCAGGGTGAGGATTCTGGTTTGATATTTGCTATGGTAGAACCCTAAGTCAACACTAAGGTCAAGTGGGGATAAGACCAATGGGAGTAGGAGTTGTTTGTTCCCTGAATGCACAAGACCATAGGGTCAAGAGGTAACAACTACCATTTCTCGAGGCCCATGGGTTATGAGATTGGCCACCTTCATAAGTTCATGGGGGCTAAGGGGTAAATGTGACAGGCACTCCCTAGATGCATAATTGTCAGATCACCCTAAAAGTATCGTCACCCTAAAGACCTTGAGGTAATGACTAAGGATTTTCCATAAAAGAGATATGTTAAGATCCAGAGGTGATGCGAAAAGCCTTCCCATGGGTGTAGACCCATAATGGATATGTTCATGATGAGGAGTCATGTGAAGTATGTTTCAACTTAGATTGGAAAGAGTTATGGTGATGTGTGATGCACCCATCTCTACTCTTGGAATGGAATGAACTCCGTATTTGGACTGCAACCAAATGCTTATTTCATCTTGTTATGGGTGTGAGAGATAGGACAAAACACATGCCATATAATAAAGATAGAGGTGATATGAGTTGAAACTCTTATATGATGTTTGAGGATTAGAAGAAGTACCACACCCTTTTGGAAGTATCTTGGATAGATGCTATAAAAACATGAGAAGAACAAGGGTAATATGAGAATGTACCTATCTAGAGTAGTTTGGAATCTATGAGTTATAAGTTTGGATTCGATAATCGAGATGATGAGCTCAAAGTTCTCTTGATACAAATAGACCTAAACCCGAGACAAGGATTATGAGTGGAGTATATGAAGGTTTATGTTTTCACCATCACCTAGCACATAAAGGAATTAACGTGGTAACAGATACTCTTAACTGAGATACAACTCAGGTGTATAGTTGTCTTGTCTATCCAGTGGAGAGAGTTGAAAGAGGTTTCTAGGTGGATCCTGTAACCATTAGAGGACTAGACTTATGTGGGTAACACTCAGATACAACCAGACATGTCAGTCAAGTTAGTGGTTGCTTAGTTAGCCAGCCCAGAGCTTGATGAGATGAAAGGATTGACATAAGAACCTCAGATACGCCGGTCGGGAAAGAAGGTGGTGAAACCCACTAATAGAGCATTTTAGGGTTTCTGAGGAGTCAACCTTAAGGAATCATGGCATGCAAGAAGCTCATGATGTTAAGTACACCATACATCATAGTACTACTGAGATGGTTAAGGTTTGCACTGGTACATGGAAGAAGGATATAGATGTGCATGTGACAGTTGTCATACATGCCATAGACTGAAGGCCAAAAACTAGTAACCCAATGAGTTGTTATAGATAAGAGGAGTCCCTGAGAGGGAATGGGAGTAGATCACCATGGACCATGTGGTGGTGCTCCCCTAGATAAAGAGTGGTCATGATGCAAAATAGGTTATGGTAGATCGTCATACCAAGTTGACCTAATCCCTTGCCTAAGAGAGAGCACTGTTAGTGTGACAAATTTGGTTGAACTATATATATGAGAGAGAGATAATTCAACTACATCATGATCTTAGTTTAATATCTTGAGCATGACCTCAAGTTCACTTCCATGTTGTGGAAGTGGGTGTAAGAAGAACTCGATGCTAGATTAAAGTTGAGTACAACATATCACTCGGATGGACAACCAAGAGAGTATGATCCAGACTTTAGAGGGTTTGATGAGAGCATGTGTGCTCGTTCAGGGTGATTCGTGGGAGCAGTACCTGCCCCTAGCAGAGTTTGCTTGTTATGATAGCCACCATAGCCACTATCGGGATGTAAGAAGCTCTGTAAGGGAGGTCGTGTCAGTCACTGCTTCATTAGGATGATTCTGGTGAGAGGACCTTATGAAGGTCAGAGAAAGACCACAGTGTATGCAGATGAAGTCGCTCTGATCGAGCAATGGTTGAGAAAGCCCAGGATCGACAGGAGTCGTGAGCTGATGCAAAGCAGACTGATATGCAGTACACTGTGGGTGAACATGTGTTATCAAAAACCCGACCCCTCTGAGCTATATCTAAGGAAGTTGAGTCCCTGATACATGGGTCCATTCGAGATGGATTGGTGGATTTGCTTATGTTTAGCCTTACCCCTCAATATAATATGATGTATGATGTGTTCCATGTGTCTGATCTAGAGAACTATGTGAGGTACCCTAGCCATGTGTTGAGCATTGAACCTATTGAACTCCAAGGGAGGCTAACTTACCCTGAGTCACCTATGAGGGTACGAGACAAGGTGTTGTGTACATGGGTAGAAAGATACATATATTTATGGTTTCCCTAACTTTGAAAAGATTTTTAGGAAGAAAGAAAATAATAGAAAACATTTCTTTGTTAAGAAAAATATGACAATTTTGTTCATTTTTCTAGAGGCGTTGCAATGTCAAGGTGGACTAGTATGAAAGCATTCATATTGGGACAATCCATGTGTACCAAGTACTCTAGGTGACTCCCTATACACCTTGTGCTCTAGGGAGGTGTACTAGTCAACATTGATCCTTTCCTCATAAGGGGGGATAATCAACACCTTAATATCTACAAAACATTTACACATCATTTATGTTTTCATGTGACAAAACACCGTGTACTAATAGTAAAAATACATCCAATATTTGCAAATAAAAGATCATTCATAGATATCATGGTTCAACCAAGAAAACCATAGTTATACAATTAAATAAATCCCACGTACCTAAATTCAGATATTCCTATAATTCTTGATCATCTACATATCTGGTCATCACCTGAGTAGTAGCAATTGATCATTATTAATAAATGTACACTATTACACTTGGTTATTTAGGTCTAATTAGAGTTTAGCCAAATCTAGGTGAACATGATCTTAATATCACCTCTACTATTTTTGTACTTATCCATATTCCGTAAGATAGGTCTGGTTCATGTTTTATATCATTATGGTATTTGTACTACTTTCTAGAATTAAAAGGAGGGTAGAAGCACTTAATTCCACATTATTGAGGAAAGACCTAATAATCAAACATAATGATCTAATTAGAGATTATATTTTGTTTCCACATGATATTATGGTTCACAACTATTTTTCTCATATTTAATTTTCATCATATACTAATTATACCATTTAAATGAACCCTAAAGTGGAGCATTACAATCTACATTATAAACCATAATTAGTTGTGTTTCAAAAGAAAGATATAGGGGTATAGTAAAAAGGGAGTTACTTTTCTGAGTTTGGGGGTATTTTGGGAGATATTATTGACCAATGGATCTATTTATAACAATTTTCTAAGAAAGAGTTTATTTTGAAGAATCATAATTACCTATCTACTTGAGTGGCAGACGGATCCTTGGCTGGATCCTCCAGAGTCTCCACCCATAGGCTCAGTGTAACGCCTGGGCCCACTGCCCAAGGCTCTAGTAGAGTTTCAAGAATGACGACTGGCCCCACAGACCACCACTAGCCTTAACTGCGCACTTTGTCCACACTGACGCGCATGCCAGGATCAACTTCCCGACAGGTCACCCATCCCAGTACTACTTCAAGCTGAGCACGCTTAACTATGGAGTTCTTAGTGATGGGCTCCCGGAAAAGGAGGTGCACCTTGGTGATATGGGTAGTCCAATCATTCCTTTTAAGATCATGTTATCCGAGGCCTCAAATCCTGGAATGTTACAATCTCCCCCACTTAGACTCTTGACGTCCTCGTCAAGGCTCAACTATATGGTCTCATAATCTGACCCCATTTCAGTGCAGACCCACAATGGCCCATGGACACCCAGCTCCCATCCACGGCCACCAGCACAATGGCGGCTCCATCTCGTCTCTACAGATAGCCCTTTCCAACTTGCCTGGACCGCATGGCTCAAGACTGGCATGCCACATGCCCATGTGGGCCCCACCTACTGGAGGGGTTATGGCTCTAATACCATTTGTAACGCCTGGGCCCACTGCCCAAGGCTCTAGTAGAGTTTCAGGAATGACGACTGGCCCCACAGACCACCACTAGCCTTAACTGCGCACTTTGTCCACACTAACGCGCATGTCAGGATCAACTTCCCGATAGGTCACCCATCCTAGTACTACTCCAAGCTGAGCACGCTTAACTATGGAGTTCTTAGTGATGGGCTCCCGGAAAAGGAGGTGCACCTTGGTGATATGGGTAGTCCAATCATTCCTTTTAAGATCATGTTATCCGAGGCCTCAAATCTTGGAATGTTACACTCGGCCTGGTTTGTCGTATCTCCAGACTCCCAGGCAAGTAATGCATTCTCACATCCTCATCGTCTGTGGCATATATGTTTGTCTATTGCCATAGCAAGGCCAGACATCATTCTAGGCCACCTCCTCGAAGCCTGGACATTGGAGAGTCTCCTACATTGAATCGTGTATGGATACCCTTCTGTCAGTAGAGAGGGAGGGATCAGTCGTGTCATGGTGCCCTAGTTGGACGTCGCTTTGAGGGAAGGGGGCGGCAAGGAATCAACGATGACTAGAACGTACTCTCATGACTTTGTTGTATGTGATCTGATCTAGGAGAAAAGGCTACGCCTCCGTGGGGTTTCTCTCTAGCAAGAAAGGAACCCAGGTCGGTGCCTCATCCTTCTAAAAGCTCCTCTACCAAGAGCTCCACCTTATTCTAGCAGTATTCCCTGGTTCTGGAGATCCACGTCCTCTATTCATGATGGAAATGCCGCCGTTGTGAGCCTCCTCTTGGACGAGTGCAAGCAAAGGTTAAGGCTCCAGAGGAAGCATGTGGATTGCGACTTTGAGATCCTCCTTGCCTCTGCCTTTTCCTATAACACTACCATATGTTTTAGACAATATTAGCCAGGGCCATCATCCGTTGTAGGCCTTTTCATGTGAGTCTGAGGAAAGCTAAACACTTGTTGGTGGCGGGTTGACTTCATCGGCTCCCGTCGTAGCCAGGAAGGCCCTATAATTCTAGCATGACGAAGGAGGGGATGGGTCTAGCTGTTGTCTCGGTGGGAAATGGATAGGCTAGTATATTGGGATCTCGATCATTTCTCTAACTGAGAAAGACAACCAAGAGAAAGGGAGTTATGTTTTCATGCTCCCTACGCCTGAGAATATCTCAAAATGGAGGTTGTTGAGATTCGAAAAAGTTTATAATCACAACCAATCTAGCCAAGTCTCTATGGACCAAGTATAACCACGAGAGCCACCTCACCTTGGGTTAAGCTATATACTTTGGCTATCCTTCCATATTAACGATTCAATAACTTGTTAATCACCAATTCAAAGTGAAAAAATGTCACAGTCTTTAATTGATTACTCTAAGTTTCCATTATTTCGTCATCAATGTTGGCTCAGGGTTTGTTGAAACCAGTATATATTTACACAAAATATAGAACCTCATACATGATCACTTGTTCACATAGAGAGTGAAATTGATGATTACAAAGATAACATTATGATTGAACTTAATCGTAGTCCTAGTCACCAACTATATCTTTAAGACAATGGTATAGCAGTTGATCATGGAAAATTATAGTCATGGCTTAAAACTCTGGTCATGAAAGAAATAGTCATCCTCGCTTAAATTTCAGGTCATCCGTGGATTATAATTAGAACTTTTCACGGGGAAATAAAAGAGAGCGGAAAACTTGTGTATGTATGTGAATTGTTTAAATTGAAGTTTGTAAAATTCTCACACGGTCTTTGATACACTATTAGAGTTAGGGGAGGGTAAGTTGAGGAGTCATTGATATTTGAAGATAATATATGAAAACAAATATGGGACAAAGATCTCATGTGGGGCAGGGAGAGAAGGAGCGTGGATTTGCTACACCCGGTTTGGACGGGAGTAGGCTGCTCCTCGTGTAATCGCAGTCCATTTGTAGAAGCGGTTATCAAGAAACGGCCATGATCAGAATGCACTAACACTTGGCATTAATCGATCGCCACAAGGAGCAGCGTGCTCCGTGAAAAACTGAGTACAACAAATCCAAAAGCGGAGAGAAGTTATTGTTGGGGTGGGAATAGAGCGAGAGAAACGATAATAAGCGAGAGAGATATGGTGGGGCAAGGAGGGCTGGAGAGGCGATCATTGTGTTTTTAATAATTCTGAAAGATGAAAAGGTTGTGGGAGGTACGAATCGTAAGTCAAAGCAAAAAATAACAAAAAGAATTTAATATCATAGAAATTGTGGAACGAAACAAGAGAGGTTGGAGGAAAAATAAATTGACAGTTAATAGTATGAGCAAAACCTTGTATGTACTATATCAACTATAATTTAATATTTTTATTTTTATAGTTTATACCTTTGTGAAAGCATTTCTATAGGGCTTTATATGTAAAGAATTTTTTACTGCTTAAAAAATTGATCCTCTCCTGCAAAAGAAAATTTACAGAATTCATTTATAGGAATGATAATAAAGTAGAGGAGCGCTATATACGGCCAGTACATTGGTAATCCACGACCAACTACCGTGTTTGGTTTGCAGGATTCTGAGCAGGATTGGCTTAGAATACTACGTAGAAGTGCAATCCTAAGTTTGGTTGTGCAAAATTAAAAAAAGGATTTTAGTCCCTCTGGGATAGAAATCCCAGCTGGGTGGGACTATCCAATGTGGCAGCCCCCCTCCTGGTATTTGCGTAGTATACACCCATGCCCGGCCCCGACGCCTCTGTCTATTGGCCTTCGCTCGTCTCCCCCAAAGATTTCTTCAACATCGAGTTGTGCGTCGCTTTTAGCCCTGTTATCCTAGCCGGCACCTGTGTCAACACCCCTGCATAGTTGGTCCTTCTAACTCTTCGCATAGTTGGTCCTTCTAACTCTTCCAGTCAGCTAATAAACCGACCACTGCAGCAGCCAGTGTGGTTCACGCTACCACGCAGCTGACCTCGCCTCACCTGTTGTTGCTGCAACAGAATGAAGCTGGGCATTACTGATGGTATCGTTAGAAAGAGATGGTTCTTCAATTACCTAATCATAAGCGGTCCAGATGCCCTATCGAACCATTCGATTCTCTGTTCCTATTACCGTGCTTCTACAAATGGAGTTTGTATCCAGTAATGTTGCTAGCTGACTACTAGCAACTGTGTTAAAATTGTCTCGCTGACATTTGTCATGTTGATTAAGAATGTGTTGTACCTAATACGGAAGTTGTACTTTCAAATACGGTTCTAGAGTTCTTATGCTTCAGTTCGCTGAAATAAATGCTTGCACATCAGGAAGAAGATGAAACGGAAAAGACAACATGTATCATTTCCTGCGTGCATCCAAGTGTGCATCCAAACGCATCATAGGATTGCAGATGTCCTATCCTTCACATATACCTTCTTATGCCGTACCTAGACAAATTCCAATCAGATCCAGTCCCTTGAACCAAACACGGCCTAAGGCCTTGTTTTTTCTCCCACGGTATTTGGCTATAATGATAGGCTCGCAAACCCTATTACACGTGTCTTTTTTCGCCGACAGTGTTTGGTATATAACAATAGCTCCGCAAAACCTATTGTTTATCATAGTCTTCTAATTGTTGGTGTACCGTCTTAATCGCAAGATTTGCCTCTGGCCCCTATATCTCCCGCGGTTTTGCACCGGCCGAACAGCAAAATCTACTTCGGGCACGTTTGTTTAACTGTATTCCGTGGGATTGGATTGTGTTCTGTGATCCGACAAGGCAAATATTAGATTTGGTTATCAGGAGCGGGGAAATCAATATTACCATGCACCTTTTTAGACTGTAGTAATGTTGGGATAGCGATATACATTTCAAAACGGCTGGACGCCGTGCTCCAGCGTGCTGAGCGCTGCTATTTCTTTCTCGGACAGCGTGCATAGCGGTGGTTGTATGAGCTTTTCACGGGGCGGCTTACCAAGCAGCGTAGGGTGAATACAGTTAAACCAAACTAAAACTCTCATTTGCAGGACTATTCAAAACCAGGAATTTATTTTGTTAGACAATACGTTACAAGTGCCAACTCCTACAACTAACGTCCGAGCAACTCGGAAATCAGTTCCCTCGTCACCTGCAAGGAAGGCGGATAACCCAGTCAGCAATGACCAAGCACCAACATCAGTTGCCGCAACGAATGGATCCACGCCGCCTTCAAGTGTCCAGCTGTCCAAGACGTGATGAAGTCTGTTGCTTGTTTAGCGCGCGCTTCTGTAAATGTGTGATTACTGTATTCCATTTGTATAAATACACCATCAATGTACAACAGTATAATTGTGTCTCACATCTGGAATCAACACTGCAAATATTTTAAGCGAGTCAACACTGTCTCCTTAATTTTAAGGGAAAAGCTTCCCATATATATGTACCTTTCAGTCTGAGAGCTCGATTTCAGTCATATCTTTTTCCCACGTCTCCTTCCAAAATGACCATATATCCGACTCCAATTCATCCCACTTTTTCTCATCCTCTAACTCGTCAGCCTCTATAATTATTTCTCATCCACTTTATGCATAACTTTTCAAATTGAGGAAGCCTGCTCTCTATTTCTGCTGTTGGAAGTGAACACAGGCTTGTGCAATTCGCAATGGTCAGTTTTGATAGGCCGGTGAGACCGAGGAGAGCTTCCTTGAACCTCCCTTGAATGGCTTCTAGGTCATGAATACCGCTAATAGTTAGCTGGTTGATGGTTGTACAAATGGACATCGCCTCAAGCATCTCCACGAGAAACTCCTGACTGGTGCAATTATCAACATTGTCTACTTCATTTGACATCACTTTCCATGAAAGGATTGGCGCAAGACCATCCCAAAACACATGATCACGCACCCATTGGAAAGAGAACTCTTTCGAAATAAGCCTACATGCCTCAAACGTTGGACCAACGAGACCTGATACCCGTTCCACGAAGGATTTCGTGATGTGGCCATTGCAGTCCCTTATTACCAGCCAGTCAAGATATTTTAGGTCCGACATATGATCCTCAATGTCTGTGATCTGAAGTTGTCTGCAATTCTCGATATGTAATGAAATTAAAGATGAAGGCAGCTCACAGGGTACCTCTTTCATTGACAAATTTGATAGCATGGGACAGTCTTTCAGGATCAATCTATGTAAACTTGTGAGTGCCGTGAAGCCTCGCCTTGGAGCATTCTCTAAGATTCCACAGTCTGAAATCCACAAATGTCGAAGGTGTGGCATTGGACCTCCCAGGCTGTACAGATCCTGTATCCCATGACACCCAACGATCTTCAACGTACATAAAAAGGAGGAATACGGCAGGCATCGTAATGTCTTGCAATCTATGATCTCGACGTGCTGTACAGACTCTAGATCAAAAAAGGCTTTCCCTGGATCAACATTAGCCCAGCCTTCATCTTGCGGACAGAAGTATGCTAATCCATCAATAAATAACCTTTTCAAAGAGCGAAATCTACTTGTACTTTCTGGAAGAGACTCGAGATTGTTGTAAGTAATGGCGCATCCATTCAAACTAAAGTCGTCCCTAGAACTACCCCATCCAAGAATCAACATATCATCAAAGGATGAGGGAATTCTGTTCAAGATTTCCACAAGCAACATCTCCTCGGCCACGTCCCCGTCCCCGTCCTCCTCCTCCACGTTCTCCTCTTCATCTTCTTCTTCATGGTGTTGCTGGTTCTGCTGTTCAATAAATTTTATATCCATGTCAAAATGTAGATGACCACAGCCAATACCACAAAACAAGACTGTTGTATAATGGCGAAACACAGCAGATTTGAAGAACGACATGGACATACAAAGGCAGCAATCTCCCAGCATCAGGCCTTCAAGAGACAAGAGTGCTTGAAGGGACTTCTTGACCGAGTTCGTTTCCAGGTTTCTACAATGAAGAATCGTCAAGTAAATAAGTTGAGGAGGCAAGGCCACATCCGAACTTACTGACAGCCTACATAGCTTTGGACAGTCTGCTAATGCTAGTGACTTCAGAGATTCCAGATGTGTAAAACCATTATGCAGAGGGTGCTGTAAATTTGCACAGTCATCTATAACTAAGTCCAATAGATTTGGCAACTGGCGTTCCAGAAGACCAGTATTTAAAGATAGCAACGAACGACAATGACGCAGTTTAAAGGAAACAAGGGATGGCACTTGGACCAGTGACGTATAAGCATGCGACCGAGTTGAGTATACAACTCGATTACTTTGTCGCTGTAGCCGGGGAATCTCTGACAATCTGACGTTGTCTAGCTCAACATCTTTTAGCCACCAAGGCAATGCCGGTATGCTTGTTAACTTGGGACAGTTGACAATTTTGAGTTTTTCCAATCGTGGGAATGCACGTACGTCACTGTTTTCTGCTGCCTTCCACTGAACTAATTCAGGTAGATCACAAAATTCCAGTTCTTTCAGATATGGTAAAATCTCTCTGTTGTTTCCATAGACAGTATCTGTTTCGTGTCGCCTCCGTTTGTTGGTTCTTCTACTTTCGTTTATGAATGCTTGGATCACCCGTATGTTCAACATGCCAGATAAATGCAAACGCCCGAGACGGTGCAGGTGTTGACTGTTGAACCAACTGGGAAGGTTGTTTCCTATGTAGTTATGAATACTCAATCCCGTGAGACATCCCACCCTTGGCTTCAGACCTTCAATAACGGATTCTTCGGTTATGGCATGCCTTGTGTCATCTGGAGTACTCCAATGCATGCTCGAGATCATTAATATCAAACTTATCCTGCAGTCCGCATTTTTGTGCGTCAGCCTTAGACTTGACCGCCTGGAGGTCTGTGATCTTGAATTTCCCGCGTAGCATATTCAAATTCGCCAGTTCGTCAATATAATGGCCTTGTTTATCCTGTACAGCAAATTCTTTAAGATTTTTCAGCGAAGTCAGCTTCCCAATTCCACTTATCGTACGTAACAGATCCACACCAACATAGAAACAGCTCAGACTATCCAAATCAGTTATACCAGATGGCAGAGTTTGCAAACTTCTGCAGTTCATCATGCTGAGAACGTGTAGACGGGAAAGAGATGTCAAACCTGTCGACATCTCTCTAATATTGCGACAATCATCCAGTTCAAGGCATTCTAGGCGTTGCAACTTGGAGATCCCCTCTGGAAGCTCTTTCAAGCGATAACACCAAGATAATGATAATACCCGCAAATCAGAAAGTAATGTGACTGTCTCTGGTAATGTTTCCATTCTGAAATTCCGAGAAAGGTCGAGCATACCTCCTTCCTAGGACTCCTTTGGACACTAGTGCCCCATGTGAAAACTTTCAAGACTTCAATACCTCGACCTTTCTCGGAATTTCAGAATGGAAACTCTTGAATGTTTCCATTCTGAAATTCCGAGAAAGGTCGAGGTATTGAAGTCTTGAAACAGTCTTCTGCCGCCGTGTGTTTTGTGAGCCCTAATCCCGAGTGCAAGAGTCGTCGTCCCCGGAGTCGCTTTGCGGAGTTGTCCTCCTGTGCGAAGCGCGGCTCCTCCTTCCTGTCTTCGAGACGCAGCTGTCAGGCGGTGGCAGTGTTTTAAAAATCGGGGTATGCGGCCTTATAATCGGCCTTATAAGCGGTGCGGTCAGTGAAAAATCCGCATAGAGCAAAGCGGACCTCCAAGCGGGCCCAGCCCTTTTAATCGGTAGTACGGGCGCATATACGGCCTTTTAAGCGCCGATTTTCAGTTGGAAATCTTTTTTTTTCCACTTAAACCCAAACCCTTGCTTTACAGAACCCGACTCCCCTCACCCTTACTCACACCCCCCCGACCCACCCCGACAAAACGCGACTCGTTCTCGCAGCCATTCTTCCCTAGCTCCGCGTTTTCTCCCCCAATCGAAGCAGTCCCTAGCGGCTTCCCCCGTCTTCAGAGGCGACGACGGCGGCTGATCCTCACCCCGGAGGCGGCGGCAGCTAAGCTTCTCCCCAGCTGCGGCGACTCCTCAAGCTCCAGCCGGCGGCGACGACTCAGCCTACAGTCGGCGGCGACGGCAGCATCGCCCACTCCCGCGGTTGCTCCAGGACTTGGCGGTTGACTCCACTTTCAAAGCCGCAGGTACTTCATCTCCTCCACCCATCTTCTTCATTTTTTTTCTGGATTGGATTTCCTTGCTGTTGCTTATTCCGTTCTTTCTAGTTTTTTTTTTGTTGTTGCGATGCATTCTTCCTTCTTCTATCTTCGTTTGATTCTCTCTCCCTTATCTTCTTTTCATTTTCGATTTCCTCTTTTCCAGTGACAATTACGTTGTCCCCAATTCACTGTTGGGTGTCGATTTCCCAATTTCCTATTCTCTTGTCATCTCCTTTCTTCACCTGCTTACTATTCTTCATATTTTTTATTTAATCCCCTCATTTTCTGTTCTCTACTCTTCTTTTCTATTTTTCTCTTTCCCAAATACCCATCTACTGGATGTCGCCCCTTAATTCCTAATTTCCCTGATTACTTGTTATTCTTGCACGTGTGGTTTGGTTTGGTTGGTCTCATCCTCATCTATTATTCTTGCATGTGTAATCTAATTGATATGTCTAATAACTAAAATGCATGATTTCATATATTATTTTTGTATGGTGTTGAATTGTTGATATGTATGTATGTGTGGTTAGGTTTGTTTGATATGTTTTATTTTGTCTTATCAGTTTTCTTATGGAGAGTCATGGGTCAGGGGTGCCAACCGGTGCTAGTAACACCCAGTCACAAGACACACCACAATCAGATCTTAGGCCACCAGGTTCTACTGATCCAGCGTGGGACTATGGCACCCTCAGGGATCTATCCAATTATAGTCTTGTCACTTGTAACTTGTGCGGCAAAGAATTGAAAGGGGGAGTGAATCGCCTAAAGCAACATCTGGCTCACATCAAGGGCAATGTGACTGCATGCACTAAAGTTGACCAAGAGATCAAGATGAGTATTAGGCATTCAATGGAGGAGATACGGAGGAAGAAGGAAGAGAAGTCAAAAGCCATGACAAGTGCCCGACAAGGAGTTGATGATATCATGGGCATGGTGAAGGTGGTTGAAAGGACTGAGGCTCATCACACTTCTAGCAATGACTTGTCTATGCGGCAGGTGGGGATAAAGGAGGCCATAGACAAGAGCCAAAGAGAAAGGGTGAATCAATTTGTTGGTAGGTGGATTTATCGCTCTATGGTTCCTTTCAATGCTATATCTAACACTGCATTTGTAGAGATGTGTCAAGCTATTGGGCAGTATGGTAAAAATTATAAGCCCCCATCTCACTATGAGTTGAGTGAGCCTATACTAAAAAAGGAGGTTGAGATCACCAAAATAGGGCTTGAATCACATAGAGAGTTGTGGAAGAGATATGGCTGCACAATAATGACAGCTGCTTGGAGTGATAGAAAAAATAGGAGTTTGATGAATTTGCTTGTGAATTGTGAGTTGGGAACATGCTTTCTTAGAGCAATTGATGCCTCATCTGAGACTCATACAGGTGACTACATAATGGGCTTTGTTGATGGTTGTGTTGAGGAGGTTGGGGCTCAGAATGTTATCCGAATTGTCACTGATAATGCTGCTGCAAATGTTCTAGCTGGGAGGCTGTTGACTGAGAAATATCCTCACATTTTTTGGACCTCATGTGCTGCACATGTCATTGATTTGATTCTGGAGGAGTTTGGCAAAGACTCAAGAATAAAGAGTGCCATGAAGAAGGCTAAGGAGCTCATTACATTCATTTATTCTCATCATAAAACCCTAAGTTTAATGCGCAAATTCACTGAAAAGGGGGAGATTATGAGGCCTGGAATCACTAGATTTGCCACTTCTTTTCTGACATTACAGAGTTTGCTTGACAAGAAGGATAAGTTGAGGCTTATGTTCACTTCTGAAGAATGGCATCAATGCAAATGGTTTAAGACCAAGACAGGGGATAAAGCCACAGCCACTGTATTGTCTCCACCTTTCTGGAGCCAAATTTCTTTAGTTGTGAAGGTGTTTACTCCATTAATCTTTTTTTTGAGGGTTGTGAATGGAGAGAAGAAGCCTTCTGTGAGGTTTGTGTATGGTGGACTACAAGATGCAAAAAAGGAGATAATGGCAATCTTCAAGGGAGTTGAGGTTCATTATAGGCCATTTATCAGTGCCATCACTTCTAAAATCAAGAAAAGATTAGATAGTCCCCTTCACTTGGCTGCTTATTATCTGAATCCTTACTATTTCTACAAGGATCAAGATGAAATTGAAAAGCAACATGAGTTGATGGATGGCATGATGAAGTGTTTGGAGTCGTTCTTTCCTGATATTGAAATCCAAGATCAAATCACGAAGAAGGAGTTCACATCCTACATGATGAAGCGTGGCAAATTTGGAAAGCCATTAGCATTGAGACAGTGTTTGGTGAATGATGATGACTACATACCAGGTATACATAGCTTATATTATCTTGTAACTATTGAGATGTTGATTATAAATAATTATGTAGTTAATACTTAATATTCAACTTATGTTATATAGCTTATTGGTGGCGTTTGCATGGAGGAGAAGCACCTCATTTGCAAAAAATGGCCATCAAGATTCTTAGCTTAACCTCTTCTGCATCTGGATGTGAGAGGAACTGGAGTACCTTTGAAGGGGTAGGGTACCTTAATACCTTTGATTATTTATGTTACATGAAATAATGAGGCTTAATTTTTGTGGACATTTCAATCTGATCCATTATCCCTACTTATTTCCAAATGCTAGGTCCACACTAAGAAGAGGAATATACTTGAGGTGAAGAAGATGAATGACCTAGTCTATGTCAATTTTAATGCTAAATTGCATGAGCAACGGGAAAGGAAGGGCAAAGATCCTCTTGTGAGTAGTGATAGGACTTATGCCATGGAGTGGATAGCAGATGATGATATTATAGACACAACTGAGAATGATGAGGTCTTTCCTGGTGAAGGACTTTCTTGGAGAGATGTAGCACAAGCCGCAGGAGTTGATGATGTTCTACGTCCTATTGCTACCCGTGCACAGACACGTGGTGCACATGCTTCTACATCACTTCCTCCATTTGAGGAAAATGATCTTCCAGATGAACCGTCTACTGATGATGATGAAGAAGATGTGCCTGTCTTTGTGGAAGCTGAAGATGAAGACCAACTAGATTAGATTTTTACCGATTACATTCTCTTGATGTTCTATTTTGTTGCATGTGTTGGACATGAGTTACATGCTTCTTTAGTGTTTGTTTTGGACCGTTGATACATGCATGCATCTTTTTGTATGTTTTGTTAGCCTTTATTGTTATGTTTTGTTAGTCTTTATTGTTATGTAATGTGCTTGTGTTAAACCATTACATGTGTGCTTCTTTGGAGTTTATGCTTATATGACTTTAGATTGCATTCTAGAAATTTGAACCGATTTAAAGTTTTAGGGTATAAATATGTAATTACACAAATTAATATGCAATTGTAAGATTAATTTATCTATAATAATTAATTTATTTAAAAAAATCCAAAAACGCATATACTCCCGCATACCGCATATACTCTACAAGGTGACCTGTCCGAACGCATAGCGCATACCGCTTTTTGAAACACTGGGCGGTGGTACCTGCGGTGGTTGTGCTGCACTGGTAGCAGTGCGACGTGCGTAAGCAATACGTGCAACAATCCAGGTTCATGCCGGATCAAGACTGGGAGAACGGTGCCTATCCGCGATGATTGTCGGGCACTAATTTCTTTAAGTAACACGTTTGTTTCTCAACGAACGATCTGGTTTGCGAATCTAACTCCTGTTTTCTGTTCTCCTTCTTTGTTTGTTCTTTGCTTCTTATTTTGGATCTGCCTGAATTGTTAATTAAATTGCACCTGTCGCTGTTGCATGAACGACAATAACCAATATTAACAACAGTCTTAAAGAAATCATTTCTGCCGTTAATTAACTATGGCAAATCAGGGTGTTTCGGGATGTAGAATTGATACAACCAATATGCCTGAAAAGTTTACTGGTACGAACTTTGCCCGTTGGCAGAGTCGTATGGAAATTTGGCTGAATATTGTGGGTTATGATCAGTATTTAATTGAAACTGAACCTGTGTCTGATGAAACAATTCCTGATAATGCAAACATTATTGCTAATTGGAAGAAGGGTGATAAAACGTGTCGCGGTTTGATTCTGTTTGGTTTAAATAACAAACTATATGACTCTTACTCAAAGCCGCCAATCACTACGTCCAAGGTTTTATGGGAATTGTTAATTAAGAATTTTAGCACTAAAAATCAGGGTGTTGAAAAATACTGTGTGTCTAAATTTCTTAAGTTTCAGATGGTTGAGGGTAAGTCAGTTTCTGATCAAACACACGATCTACAACTCCTAGTTCATGAACTCTCAGATGCCAAGATGGTGTTGCTTGAGAAATTCGTTGTTATGTCTATCATAGAAAAATTCCCTAAGTCTTGGGAATCGTTTGGTATGTCTCTGAAGCATCACAAAGGGACACACACCATGGATGAATTAATGATGGATATTAATATACAAGAAGAACACTTAAAGGAGAAAGGGGTCAAGGTGCCTACTGATGCTAATCCAACTGTTAATCTTACTTCTACGAAAAACACCAAAGATAAGAAATCTAAGAATGCACATAAACCCAAGGCAAAGATCCAAAAGAAACCAAAGAACAAACCTTGTTGGACTTGTGGACAGGTTGGACACTGGAACAAGGATTGTCCTACTAAGAAGGCAAAGAAAGCTACCACATCTGCAACTGAGGAGGCTGTGGTCAACATGATGACTGCATCCTTGAACCTCAATGATGGGTATGTGTCTATTAAACATGAAATTCTTTCTATATTTGAACCACTTTATTGGATAATTGACACTGGGGCTAATGTACATGTGTGTGTTGATAAATCCCTGTTTGTGTCTTATCAGGCCTCTCGAGGTCGGTCTGTGACTTTGGGCGATTCCAGCTCTGCAAAAGTCAAAGGCGAAGGACGGGTGGACTTGAAGTTCCCTTCGGGGAAGGTTTTGACTCTTAACAGGGTCAGACATGTTCCAACCATTCGACGCAATATCCTTAGTGACGTCATATTAGTTAGAGAATGTTATAGAGTAGACTGTAAATGTAATAAGGCTATTATTACACGCCTTCGTGATTCTTTATTTTTCGGCAAGGGGTACTTATGTGATGTGGAGAACTTGTTTAAGATTCATGTTGAACCTGTTTCAAATTCCGTTTTAAATTTGAATGATTATAGTTCTGTTTGCATGAATCTTGTTTCATTCGATGTATGGCATTCACGTTTGGGACATGTTAATGTTGCCTCAATGAAGCGTATGATGAATCTAGATTTGATCATTAAATCTGAAGTTAGCAACAATAAATGTGAAATCTGTGTACAAGCTAAATTGCCTAGGAAGCCTTTTCATTTTGTGAATAGGAATTCTGAAATTTTGGATTTAGTGCATACAGATATCTGTGAATTTAATGGTGTTGCTACGAGAGATCAAAAGCGTTATTTTATAACTTTTATTGACGATGCGAGTAGATACTGTTATGTCTTTCTACTTAGAAGTAAAGATGAGGCATTGGGTAAATTTCAAATTTATAAGAAAGAAGCTGAAACTCAAACCGGTAGAGTACTTAAGCGATTAACGTCTGATAGGGGAGGAGAGTATACCTCGAATTTGTTTTTGGAGTTTTGCCAATTACATGGTATAGTTCATGAGGTAACTGCTCCTTATTCACCACAATCAAATGGAATAGCTGAACGTAAAAACCGAACCTTAATAGATATGGTAAATACCTTACTCCAAACATCTGGATTACCCAACTTTATGTGGGGGGAAGCTTTGAATACGGCTTGCCATATTCTGAATAGAGTTCCCCATAAACATTCAGAGAGTAGTCTGTTTGAGTTGTGGAGAGGAAGGAAACCGAGTCTTAAATATCTTCGAGTGTGGGGGTGCCTTGCAAAGGTACTTGTCCCTGAACACAAAAGGAAGAAATTAGGACCGAAAACGGTTGATGCCATATTCTTAGGTTATGTAGAGATAAGTTATGCTTATAGATTCCTGATTGTAAAATCAGATATCTCTGGCATTGAGGTCAATACAGTTGTGGAATTACGTGATGCTACATTCTTTGAGGATGTGTTTCCTATGAAAACTGGTGTGCCTAATGAAGTTTCTCAAGAAGATTCATTTACTACAGGTTCCATTCCCGAGCACGTGGAAAGGATGACAAATGTGGGGGGTGACTCAGAACATGCTATTTCTGAATCTGATGATTCTGAATAAATAGTTGAACCAAGGAGAAGTAAATGGTCTAGGACATCCAAAGACTTTGGAAGTGAGTTTCTTACTTACAATGTTGAGGATGATCCTGTTACTTTCAAACAAGCTATGGAATCTCCAGAAGCTAAGTTTTGGAAAGAAGTCGTTAATGATGAAATCCAATCAATTCTCTCGAATGGAACTTGAGAATTGGTGGATTTGCCTCCTGGTTGTTCTGCAGTTTGTTGCAAATGGATTTTTAAGAAGAAACTTAATGCAGACGGGACAATCAATAAGTATAAGGCTAGGTTAGTTGCTAAGGGTTACACACAAAGGGAAGGAATAGATTATTTTGATACCTATTCACCTGTTTCCCGTATGACCACAATCCGAGTGCTTATAGCATTGTCTTCCATTTATAATCTATATATTCATCAGATGGATGTGAAGACCGCGTTCTTACACGGTGATCTTCAAGAAGAGATATATATGGAACAACATGAGGGATTTGTGGGTCGTGGGAATGAGTCCAAAGTGTGTAAACTTGTTAAGTCATTATATGGCTTGAAACAAGCTCCTAAGCAATGGCATGAGAAGTTTGATTCTGTGATATCATCGTTTGGCTTTATTTCTAATGAATTTGATAAGTGTATCTACTGCAAGATTGTCAATAATGGATTCATTTTGTTATGCTTATACGTCGATGATATCCTGCTTTTTGGTTCCGATATGAAAGTAGTAAAAGAGACAAAGTCATTCTTGTGTAGCAAGTTTGAGATGAAAGATATGGGTGTCGCTGATGTGATTTTAGGGCTTAAAATCATAAGGTCTACTGATGGTATAACTCTCTCTCAGTCTCACTATGTTGATAAGATACTGGAGAGGTTTGAGTACACATCACGTAAACCTGTTAAGACTCCATATGATTCATCCAAACCCTTGTTCAAGAATGAGACTGGGGTTCCAATGTCTCAATTACGATACTCTCAGATTATCGGAAGTTTGATGTATCTTATGAACTGTACACGTCCAGACATTGTGTTTGCCATGAACAAGTTAAGTAGATACACTAGTTGTCCTGACAAGACCCATTGGGAAGCTCTTGACAGAGTTCTGAGGTATATCAAGGGAACATGTTCCCTTGGGCTGCATTATGGTAAACATCCTTCCGTAGTCAAAGGATATAGTGATGCAAGCTAGATTGCCGTGAATTCTGGGAGTAATGGTGTCTCAGGATATGTATTCATGTTGGGAGGAGGAGCTGTTTCCTGGAGGTCTAAGAAACATATCATATTGTCTCGGTCCACTTTTGAAGCAGAGTTGTGTGCTTTAGATGAATCTGGATTGGAAGCTGAATAGCTACATGGACTTATGTCTAGTTTACCTATGGTAATGAAGCCGCTTCCTACAATTTCAATTCACTGTGACAGCACTACAACTATTGCTAAGATAAAGAGTTCCAAGTACAATCAAAAACAGCATAGACACATCCAAGTCAGATTAAAATCTGTAAGGGAGTTAGTGTCTAATGGGGTCGTGGCTGTGGACTACGTCGGTACCAAAGATAATACAGCTGATCCTTTCACTAAAGGTCTTACCTTGGCTTTAGTGGAAAAATCTAGGTTGGGGATGGGACTGAAACCCCTATATATTTGCAGGCAGTAGCAACCCAACCCAAAAGAGTGGAGATCCCACAAATTGGGTTCAATGTGGTAATAACAAGTTGTCGGGTAAATCAGATGACACTATGTATTCTTGGTTGATGATTCTAGCATCTGTGTGTCTATCTCCTGGAAACCTGTTAGTGTCATGACTGCAAGTTAGTAAGAGAGTAGTCTCTTAATGGTGTCAAGTCTTAGGACAGGATATTAGCAGTACATCCTTGGAGACTCCAGCTAAGTGATTGATGTTGTGTAGGCCGCAACAGGAGAATTGGGTTGTTCTCTGTTATCAATCATGATATAAAATTTTGTATGCATGGCCTTAATGCATTATTTTTTCTTTACTACCATGTCTTTATTGTGTTGTTACCAACCTATACTCTTGTACCCAAGGTTTAGGTTCAAGACTTTTGTTCACCTAGTTCCTACAGGGGTCACAGTTGGATAACTCAGGTAGATTCAAACTAAAAGGTATATGCTGAAAGCACAGTATGGAGGACTGAATGGTAGAGCACACTACACATTGGACTTTGTGGGGGATTGTTAGATAACTGATTACAGTAGTTGTTAGTTACTGTAGCTGTTAGTTACTGTAGCAGCTCGTTAGTGTAGCTAAGCTATTGTAGTAATCACTTATTTAGCATGCGTTAAGCCCAATGTAGTGCAACAAGTACATGTGAGAATGTAGTGTTGTTTCTAGTGCAAATGGCAAAGAAGTTTTATCCCATATTGCTCTCACCTAGAACTTTTGTGGTCCTCATATGTAGGATCACATGAGGCACTAGTGTCCAAAGGAGTCCTAGGAAGGAGGTATGTTCACCTCCTTGGTGGGTGGGGTTACCACATCACAATGCACGCACGCACGCGCGCGCGCCACGCCACGCCTCGCCTCGCCTGGCCGGGCCGGGCCCGGGCTTGGGCTTGTGGCTTGTGGATTGTGGATTGTGG